>QAXK01006042.1:0-45875 GCA_004335735.1 Chlorella sp. KRBP
GGGCTCTACCATTGAGCTACGCCCGCGCACCTCGTCGGCTGCACCGCGAGGGCACCGCTAGCCTAGGGCCCGCGCTCGCGGGATCCGAAATCACCCGGCCCACTCCGACGGGATCCCTGCGTGCCACGGGGTATGGCGCAGCTTGGTAGCGCGTCCGCTTTGGGAGCGGAAGGCCGCCGGTTCGAATCCGGCTACCCCGACGAACCGGCGATGCGCGGAGCGCATCGACCGGTCGTCGGGGTTGGCGGATGACGGGAGCGGGCGCGAGGCACCGAGGCACGAGGTGGCTCGCCCCGCGGAGTCCGGCGACCCCGGATGACGGGAGCGGGCGTGGCGCGCTGAGGAACGAAGCGCGGCACCCCGCGGAGTCCGGCTACCCCGACAACCCGACGATGGTCGGCTCGCGAGCCGACCCGGTGCTCGCGAGCCCCGCATGACGGGCTCGGGGGCGCGCATCCGGCTCGCGAGCCGGGCGGGGGTCAGTCGCGACGGGTGCAGCGGAACTCCGAGACCGTCCGGCCGTGTCGCAGGCCCTTGGCCTCGAACCCGTCGTCCGGGCGCCACGCCGGGCGCTCGCCCTCGACGACGTCGTAGCCGCCGTGTGCCGCCAGCTGCTCGCGGCAGTGCCGCGCGTACGCGTCGATGTCGGTCGCGACGAGCAGGACGCCACCGGGTCGCAGCCGCGAGGCGACCAGGGTGAGCGTGTGCTGCTGGACGAAGCGTCGCTTGGCGTGCCGCTGCTTGTGCCAGGGGTCGGGGAAGAACAGGTGCACGGCGTCGAGGGACGCCGGCGCCACCCGCTCGGTGAGCAGCGGCAGCGCGTCACCGGCGTGCACCCAGAGGTTGGGCACCCCGGCCTCGTCGGCGGCGGCGAGCATCCGGGCGATGCCGGGCACGTGGACGTCGACGGCCAAGACGTCGGCCTCGGGGTGCTCGGTGGCGTAGGCGATGGCCGCGGCCCCGTGGCCGGAGCCGATCTCGAGGACGACCGGTCCCTCCCGGCCGAACGCCTCGGCCGGCACGAGCGGGCCGTCGGGCAGCGCCCGGCCCGGGAGCAGGGTCGCCATCCGCTCGTCGGTCAGGGGGCTGTTGCGCCACCGCGGGGTGAAGGTGCGCACGCCCTCGCGGGGCGTGTGGTCGAGGACCGGGCGGGGAGCCACGGGCGGGATCCTCTCGGGTCGGGGTCGGTGCGTCGGGACCGCGACGGCGTCAGCTGCGCCGGACGGCGAGCGCGGCCCGGTCGTCATCCTCCCCCGAGCGGGCCGATGCGCACACATCGCGGGCGACGTCGCCACCCCGCAGGACCGACATCGAGGCGACGCCGAGCATCCGGTCGATGCCGTCGGTGAGGTCGCGGTCCCGGGCCTCGATGACCCCGTCGGAGTAGACGAGCAGCGCGTCACCCCGGTCGAGGCGACCGCTCTGGCGGGGGAACGAGACGTCCGGGACGACCCCGAGCAGCGGGCCGCGTCCGCCCTCGAGCATCGTCCAGCGGGCGCGGCCCGAGACGAACACCGCCGGTGCGGGGTGGCCGGCGTTGCCGATGCTGTACCCGCCGGTGCGCAGGTCGAGGTCGAGGTGCACCGCGGTCGCGAACCCCTCGGCCCATCCCTGGCGCACGAGGTAGTCGTTGGCGGCGCGCAGGAAGTCGGCCGGCGGCACGGCCCCGAGCAGGCCGCCGAGCGCCCCGGACAGCAGGAGCGAGCGGGTGCCGGCGTTCGTGCCCTTGCCGCTGACGTCGACGAGGGCCACCTCGAGCCGGTCACCCTCGGGCGTCAGGTGGGCGATGACGAAGTCGCCCGAGAACCGGTCGCCGTGGGCGGAGAGGATGCAGGACGTCGCGGACCAGCCGGCCGGCATCTCGGGCACCTGGCCGCCCCGGACGATGCGGTCGCGCAGCTCGGCGAACATCCGGTCGCCGCCGAGGCCCCGGGTGCCGAGCAGGGCCCGCGAGCGCGCGATGAGGACGGTCTGCCACATGACGAGCGCGACGGCGACGACCACGCCCGCCACCCGCTGCGGCGAGAGCAGGGACCCCGGCCCCCAGGCGGCGACGACGACCGCCGCCGCCACGAGCACGACGGCCAGGCGGCGCGGCTCGAGGACGAGCCCGGCGACGACGAGCATCGGGAAGAGCAGCGAGATGGGGACGAGGTCGGAGCGGAGGACGGCCCCGACCCCGAGCAGGACGACCCCGACGACGAGGGCGACGACGAGCCAGCGCCCCTGGTCGACGCCCGCGAAGCGGTTGGGGAACACGCGACGACGGGAGCCGTCGGGCTCCGTGCGGTCCGACCCGGACCACCCGGCGCCTCCTGCCATGCTCAACCCCCTGCGACGTCGTCCGGGCAGCCGCCACAGTAGTGGCATCGGTTCGGGAGCCGCCACAGAACCGTGGGGTCCGACCCGGTCGCCCGGGCCGGACCCTCCGGAGGTGCTGCTCAGGGGGTCGGGGGCAGCGTGCCGTCGACCTCGTAGGCCTCGATCATGCGGATCCGGCGGACGTGCCGCTCGTCCCCGGAGAACGGTGTGCCGACGAAGGTGCGCACCATCGCGCGGGCCACCTCCGGCTCGGACATCCGGGCCCCGATGGACAGGATGCGGGCGTCGTTGTGCTCGCGGGCGAGGCGGGCGAGCTCCTCGTCGTAGCAGAGCGCGGCGCGCACGCCCCGGACCTTGTTGGCGGCCATCTGCTCGCCGTTGCCGGAGCCGCCGAGGACGACCCCGAAGGACTCGGGGTCGGCGGCGACCGCCTCGGCGGCCCGCAGGACGAACACGGGGTAGTCGTCCTGGGCGTCGTAGGCGTGGGGACCGTGGTTGGTGACCTCGTGGCCCTCGGCCTCGAGGAAGGCGGCGACGTCGCCGAGCATCTGGAAGGCGGCGTGGTCGGCGCCGACGTGCACGCGGGCCATGCTCAGTCCTCCGTGTCGAAGATCGGGCCCTCGGTGCGCGAGCGCTTCAGCTCGTAGAAGCCGGGGGTGCGCGCGAGGAGCAGGCAGCCGTCCCAGAGCAGGCCGGCGACCTCGCCCTTGGGGGCCGGCGTGACGACCGGGCCGAAGAAGGCCACGCCGTCGACGGCCACGACCGGGGTGCCGACGTCGTCGCCGACGAGGTCGATGGCCCGGTGGTGGCTGGCCCGCAGCTCGGCGTCGTTCGCGTCGGAGGTGGCGGCCTCGGCGAGCTCGGCGGGGAGGCCGAGGTCCTCGAGGGCACCGGCGATGGCGGTGTCGTAGTCCTGCTCGCGGTGGTGGATGCGCGTGCCGAGGGCGTCGTAGAGCGGCTTGACGATCTCCTCGCCGTGGGCGGCGCGGGCCGCGATGACGACCCGGACCGGGCCCCAGCCCTTGTCCATCATCGCGCGGTAGGCCTCGGGCAGGTCTCGGCCCTCGTTGAGGACCGACAGGCTCATGACCGACCAGGTGACGTCGACGTCGCGGACCTGCTGCACCTCCATCATCCAGCGAGAGGTCATCCAGGCCCAGGGGCACAGCGGGTCGAACCAGAACTCTGCGGAGGCACGCTCGGGGGCGTTCGTCGTGGCGGTCACGGATCTCATCCTGCCACCGCGCGCCGACGCCCGGCGGCCTCCCCCCGGCCTTCCCGGGCCGACCCCCGGGCGTGACAGGATTGGTGACCGCGCACGACCCCGCGCCGCCTCACCACCGCTAGGAGACCCTGTGCCCGGCACGAACCTCACGCGCGACGAGGCCGCCGCGCGTGCCGCCCTCGTCACCGTCGACACCCACGACGTCGTCCTCGACGTCACGCAGGGTCCGGAGACCTTCTCGACGACGAGCACCCTCCGGTTCTCGTGCGCCACCGAGGGCGCCGAGACCTTCCTCGACTTCGTCGGCGGCACCGTCGAGCAGCTCACCGTCAACGGCACCGACCTCGACCCCGCGGAGCACTACGCCGACAGCCGCATCCGGATCACCGGCCTGGCCGCCGAGAACGAGGTCGTCGTCCGGGCCACCGGCCGGTACACGAACACCGGCGAGGGCCTGCACCGCTTCGTCGACCCGGTGGACGACGAGGTGTACCTCTACACGCAGTTCGAGGTGCCGGACAGCCGCCGGATGTACCCCGTCTTCGAGCAGCCCGACCTCAAGGCCCGCTTCGCCTTCACGGTCACGGCGCCGGCGCACTGGCAGGTCGTCTCCAACTCCCCCACCCCGGAGCCGACCCCCGCCGCGGAGGGCACCGCCACGTGGGCCTTCGAGCGCACGCCCCGCATCTCCAGCTACATCACCGCCCTCGTCGCCGGGCCCTACGACGTCGTCCGCGACTCGGTGGCCACGCGCGGCGGCGAGGTGCCGCTCGGCATCTTTTGCCGGAGGTCGCTCACGCCCTACCTCGACGCCGACACCCTCTTCGCGCTCACCAAGAAGGGCTTCGCGTTCTTCGAGGAGGAGTTCGACTGCGCGTACCCGTTCGCGAAGTACGACCAGCTCTTCACGCCCGAGTACAACGCGGGCGCCATGGAGAACGCCGGCGCGGTGACCATCGCCGAGATCTACGTCTTCCGCTCCAAGGTCACCGAGGCCCTCGTCGAGCGCCGCGCGCTGACCGTCCTCCACGAGCTCGCGCACATGTGGTTCGGCGACCTCGTGACGATGCGCTGGTGGAACGACCTCTGGCTCAACGAGTCCTTCGCCGAGTGGGCGTCCACCACGTGCCAGGCCGAGGCTACCGAGTGGACCGACGCCTGGACCACGTTCGGCACCTACGAGAAGGACTGGGCCTACCGCCAGGACCAGCTCTCGACGACGCACCCGATCGTCGCCGAGATCAACGACCTGCGCGACGTCGAGGTCAACTTCGACGGGATCACCTACGCCAAGGGCGCCTCGGTGCTCAAGCAGCTCGTCGCCTACGTCGGCCGCGACGCCTTCCGCGACGGCCTGCGCACCTACTTCCGCAAGCACGCCTGGGGCAACACGACCCTCGAGGACCTGCTCGTCGAGCTCGAGGCCACCTCGGGCCGCGACCTGCGCTCGTGGTCGCGCGCCTGGCTGGAGACCGCGGGCGTCAACACGCTGCGGCCGGTCGTCGAGGTCGACGACCGGGGCCGCATCACCTCCGCCGTCATCGAGCAGACCCACGCCGAGGGCTTCGCGACGCTGCGGCCGCACCGGCTCGGGGTCGGCCTCTACGAGGTCCGCGACGGCTCGCTGCAGCGCACCGACCTCCTCGAGGTCGACGTCGACGGCGAGCGCACGGAGGTGCCGGCGCTCGTCGGCCGCCAGCAGCCCGACCTGCTGCTCGTCAACGACGACGACCTCGCCTACGCGAAGATCCGGCTCGACGAGCGGTCGCTGGCCACGGCGCTGGCGCACCCGCGCGGCTTCACCTCCTCGCTCCCTCGTGCCCTCGTGCTGGCCTCCGCGTGGGACATGACCCGCGACGCCGAGATGGGCGCGCGCAGCTTCGTCGACCTCGCCCTGGCCAGCCTTCCGGGTGAGTCCGACTCGACGCTCCTGCGCACGCTGGTCCTCCAGCTGCGCACCGCGGTGCTCTCGTACACGGCTCCGGCACACCGGGAGCCGACCCGCCAGGCCACCCGCGACAGGCTGTGGGAGATCGCCCGCGGCGCCGAGCCCGGCAGCGACGCGCAGCTCCAGCTCGTCACGGCGGCGGCCGGCCTGACCACCGCCGGCGACGACGCCACGACGCTGCGCGCCCTCCTCGACGGCACCGAGGTGCTCGACGGGCTCGACGTCGACTTCGAGATGCGCTGGACGCTGCTCACCGCCCTCGCCGCGGCCGGCGCCGCCACCGAGGACGAGATCGACGCCGAGCGCGCCCGCGAGGACACCGCCACCGGGCGCGAGCGTGCCGCCAAGGCGCTGGCCTCGATCCCGACCGCCGAGGCCAAGGAGCGGGCGTGGCGCGAGGCGGTCGAGGAGAGCGGCCGGCCGAACGCGATCGTCGAGGCCGTCGGCCTCGGCTTCGCCCGCGGCGGCACCTCCCCCGAGCTGCTCCGGCCCTTCGTCGAGCGGTACCACGCGATGCTCGACACCGTCGAGGAGAAGGGCTCGCACGCCCTCGTCGAGGGGATCGTGCTCGGCTTCTACCCCTACCCCGTCGTCGACGCCGGGCTGCTGGAGGCCACCCAGGCCTGGCTCGACGCCAACCCCGACCGCCCCGCCGCGCTGCGCCGCCTCGTCGCCGAGAACCGCGACCCGGTGGCCCGCGCGCTCGCCGCCCAGGAGCGCGATGCCCGTGACTGACGCCCTCCCCCTCCTCGACCTCTCGCTGCTCGACGCCGACGCGGTCTCCACCTACTGGGACCAGGTCCGGGGGTGGCTCGTCACCGACGGCCTGCGGGTGCTCGTCGTCCTCGTCCTCGGGTTCGTCGCCCGGTGGGCGGCGCACCGGCTGATCGGCCGGGTGGTCGCGACGATGACCTCCCGCACCGCCGCGAGGCTCGCCGACAGCGGGGCAGGGCGGGTCCTGGCGACCGCGACCGGGCTGGCCAACGAGCGGCACCGCCAGCGGGTCGAGACGATGGGCTCGTTGCTGCGGAGCATCTCGACGTTCGTCATCGGCACCGTCACGGTGCTCACCGTGATGGCCCTCGTCGGGCTGCCGCTCGGGCCCCTGCTGGCCTCGGCGGGTGTGGGTGGTGTGGCCCTCGGCTTCGGCGCGCAGAGCCTCGTCAAGGACTTCCTCTCCGGCATCTTCATGATGCTCGAGGACCAGTACGGGGTCGGCGACGTCATCGACACCGGGGAGGCCATCGGCACCGTCGAGGAGGTCACCCTGCGGGTCACCCGGCTGCGCGACGCCGACGGCATCGTCTGGTACGTCCGCAACGGCGAGGTGATCCGGATCGGCAACCGGTCGCAGGGCTACTCCGCGGCCTGGGTCGACATGCCCGTCTCCTACCTCGAGGACATCGAGCGCGTCCTCGGTGTCGTGCGCGACGTGGCCGAGGCCTTCGGTGCCGACCCCGCGTGGGAGGAGAAGCTCATCGAGCCGCCCACCGTCCTCGGCGTCGACTCCATCACCGGCCAGACCGTCACCGTGCGGGTGCTCGCCAAGTGCGTCGCCGGCGAGAACTTCGGGGTGCAGCGCGAGCTGCGGGCGCGCATCAAGGCCGCCTTCGACGCGCACGGCATCCAGGGTCCGCCGCTGCCGCCCTTCCCCCCGGGAGCCCGGGCATGAGCCTCTACGAGGAGGTCGGCGGCGCACCGACGTTCGAGCGCCTGGTCGCCGCCTTCTACGAGGGCGTGGCCGCCGACGAACCGCTGCGTGCGCTCTACCCGGAGGAGGACCTCGCCCCGGCCGCGCGCCGGCTGCGGATGTTCCTCACGCAGTACTTCGGTGGTCCCTCCACCTACAGCGAGGAGCGCGGGCACCCCCGGCTGCGGATGCGGCACGCGCCCTTCCCGGTGACGCTCGACATGCGGGACCGCTGGATGCGGCACATGCTCGACGCCGTCGAGCGGGCGGGCATCCCCGAGCCGCAGGCCGAGCAGATGCGCGACTACTTCCTGCGCGCCGCGCACATGCTCGTCAACACCGACGACGGCCACGGGCACCCGCCGCTCACCCCCTGAGGCGGGCCGGCCGGCCGGTCCTCCCGCTCCGTGAACACGCAGGTCGGAGATTTCGCCGCGCCGGGCGCGATGGGGAAGCATGGAGCGGGTGACCGACGTGAGCACCCAGACCCTGTCCTCCCCCGGCACCACGGTCCACCCGGCCGACCCGGCCGGCGCCCCCTGGTGGCGCGACGCCGTGATCTACCAGGTCTACCCGCGCTCCTGGGCCGACGCCGACGGCGACGGGATCGGCGACCTGCCGGGCATCACGGCCCGCCTCCCCCACCTGCGTGACCTCGGGGTCGACGCGGTGTGGCTCAGCCCGTTCTACGTCTCGCCGATGAACGACGCCGGCTACGACGTGGCCGACTACCGCGACATCGACCCGCGCTTCGGCACGCTCGCCGACGCCGACGCGATGCTGGCGCGCGCCCACGAGCTCGGGCTCAAGGTGCTCGTCGACCTCGTGCCCAACCACACGAGCAGCGAGCACGAGTGGTTCCGCGCCGCGCTGGCCGCCGCGCCGGGCAGCCCCGAGCGCGACCGCTACGTCTTCCGCGACGGGCGCGGCCCGAACGGCGACGAGCCCCCGAACAACTGGCCCTCGGTCTTCGGCGGGCGGGGCTGGACCCGCGTCACCGAGGCCGACGGCACACCCGGCCAGTGGTACCTGCACATCTTCGACGTCACCCAGCCGGACCTGAACTGGCACAACCCCGAGGTCCGTGCCGAGCTCGAGGACGTCCTCCGGTTCTGGTGCGACCGCGGTGTCGACGGCTTCCGCGTCGACGTCGCCCACGGGCTCGTCAAGGCCGACGGCCTGCCCGACTGGCACGGCGCGGTCGGCCTCTACGACGAGGTCCTCACCGAGGACGGTTCGGAGGCCGACGACGGGACGACGGTCCTCGACCACAACGGCACGGGCACTGCCCCGATGTGGGACCAGGACGGCGTCCACGAGATCTACCGCTCCTGGCGCAAGGTCCTCGACTCCTACGGGAGCCCCGACCGCATCCTCTGCGCCGAGGCGTGGGTCAAGCCCGAGGAGCGTCTCGCGCGGTACGTCCGCAGCGACGAGATGCACCAGGCCTTCAACTTCGACTTTCTCGAGACCCCCTGGCACGCAGGCGATCTCGCGACCGTCATCGAGTCCTCGCTGCGTTCCAACGACGCCGTCGGCGCCCCGACGACGTGGGTGCTCTCCAACCACGACGTCGTCCGGCACGCCTCCCGCTTGGGCCTGGACCAGAGCCGCCCCCGCCCCAACGGCATCGCGGCCGACGGCGACCAGCCGGACGCCGAGCTCGGCCTGCGCCGGGCCCGCGCCGCGACCGCGCTGATGCTCGCGCTCCCCGGTGGCGCCTACGTCTACCAGGGCGAGGAGCTCGGGCTGCCCGAGCACACGACGATGCCGCACGACGTGCGCCAGGATCCGACCTACCACCACACCAAGGGCGAGGTCGTCGGCCGCGACGGCTGCCGCGTCCCGATGCCCTGGGTGCGCGACGCGCCGAGCCTCGGCTTCGGACCGGGCGACAGCCCCTGGCTGCCGCAGCCCGAGGCCTACGCCGACCTCGCGGTGGACCAGCAGGTCGGTGTCGAGGGCTCGACCCTCGAGCTGTACCGCACCCTGCTGCGGCTGCGCCGCGAGCTCGGCCTCGGCACGGCGTCGCTGGCCTGGGACGCCCTGAACGGCGAGGACGTCGTCGCCTTCCGCTCGAGCGCGACCGACGGTGCAGCACTCCTCGTCGTGACCAACACCGGCACCGCTCCCGTGCCGCTGCCCGAGGGCGAGGTGCTCGTCTCCTCGGGGCCGCTCGACGCCGGCGCGCTGCCGGCCGACACGACCGCCTGGGTGCGCGTCGCCTCCTGACGTGCGCGCCGCCGACTACGCCTACCTCTCGGGCCCGACACCCCTCGCCCTCGCCCATCGCGGGGGCGCCGGCCTCGCCGAGAACGTGGGGCTCGAGAACACCCTGGCCGCCTTCGGGCGGGCGGTCGCGATGGGGTACCGGTACCTCGAGACCGACGTCCACGCGACGCGCGACGGCCGGGTCGTGGCCTTCCACGACCCGGCGCTGGACCGCGTCACCGACGTCTCCGGACGGATCGCCGACCTCCCGTGGGCGGCGGTCCGGGAGGCCCGCATCGGGGGGAGCGAGCCGGTCCCCGAGCTCTCCGACCTGTTCGAGGCCTTCCCCGACGTGCGGCTCAACATCGACGTCAAGGCCGACGACGCCCTGGCGCCGACCCTCGAGCTGATCCGCCGGCACGACGCGACCGAGCGGGTGTGCCTCGGGTCCTTCTCGCCCCGGCGCGTCCGGGCGGCGCGGCGGGTGCTCGGCCCGGAGGTCGCGACCGCGGCCGGCCAGGTGGGCACGGCGCTCATGCGCTTCTCCCCCGCGCTCGTCGGCCGGCTGCTGCACACCCCCGCCCCGGTGCTCCAGATCCCCGCCGAGCACCGCGTCGGGGGTCGGACGCTCACCCTCGTCACCCCGGGCCTGGTCCGGCGCGCCCACGGGCTCGGCAAGCAGGTGCACGTGTGGTTCCACGGCTGGGCGCGCGAGGACGCCGAGGAGTTCCACCGGCTGCTCGACCTCGGCGTCGACGGCATCGTCGCGGACCGCATCGACGTCCTGCGCGACGTCCTCGCCGACCGGGGCCATCCCCTCCTGCCCCCGTCCGGGGGGCTAGGGTGACGACGATGCGCACGGACGCCACGAAGACGGTCGGGGGGCCGCTCAGCCGGCCCTACACCGAGGTGACCCTCGCGGCGCTGGCCCTCGTGACCATCGTCGCGTTCGAGTCGATGGCGGTCTCGACCGCGATGCCGGCCGTCGCCCGCGAGCTCGACGCCGTCCGGTCCTACGGCTTCGCCTTCTCGGTGATGCTCACCGCCCAGCTCCTCGGCATCGTCGTCGCCGGGGTGTGGAGCGACCGCTCGGGGCCCCTCCCGGGCACCTTCGTCGGACAGGTCCTGCTCGCCGTGGGGGCGGCCACCTGCGGCTGCGCGACCCGCCTCGACGTCTTCCTCGTCGGCCGGGCCCTCACCGGCCTCGGCGGCGGCCTGCTCGTGGTGATGCTCTACGTCATCGCCGGGCGGGTCTACCCGGAGGAGATGCGGCCCCGGCTCTTCACGTACATCTCCGCCGCGTGGGTGGTGCCCTCGCTCGCCGGGCCCCCGCTGTCGGCGTGGCTCACCGAGAACCTGTCGTGGCGCTGGGTCTTCTGGGGTGTCGTCGCCCCGGTCCTCGTCACTGTCGTCGTGCTCTGGCACGCGCAGCGCCGGGTCGACACCACGAGCCTGCAGGAGGCGGTCTCCACCCGCGACCACAGCACCCACGTGCGGGCGGCCTGGGCCGGGCTCGGGGTCGCGGTGGCCGCCGGGGCCCTCCAGTACGGCACCCACGAGCTCGTCTTCAGCTGGTCGCCCAAGACCGCTCTCGCGCTCGCCGGTCTCGTCGGCGTCGCCGCGGCCGCGCCCGTGCTGCTGCCCCGCGCCACCTGGGTCATGGGTCGCGGCCTGCCGAGCGTCATCCTCTCCCGGGCGCTGCTCTGCGCCGCGTTCTACGGCGGGATCACCTACGTCCCCCTCTTCCTCGCCGGGCAGCGCGGCGCCAGCCTGCAGGTCGCGGGCCTGGCCCTGGCCGTCGGCGCCGTCGGCTGGGCGGCCGGCGCCTGGTACCAGGGGCACGACGCGATGCACCTGCCGCGATACCGGCTCGTCGAGATCGGCGGTCTCGTGCTCACCGTCGGGTTGCTCTGGCTGGCCCTCGTCGCCTGGGCGAACCTCCCGGCCTGGCTGAGCGTCCTGGCCCTGCTCCTCGCCGGGCTGTCGATGGGCGCCGGGGTCACGACGACGACCATCGTCGCGCTCGAGCTGAGCCCGGTCGAGGCGCACGGCGAGGCCTCGTCCTCCCTCCAGCTGGCCGACGTCCTCGGCAGCGTCCTCGGCATCGCCGGGGCCACCGCCGCCTTCGCGGCGGCCCACGACCCGGGCGAGGACAACGCGCTGTTCGGCGCGATCTTCCTCGGGCTCGCGCTCGTCGCGGCCGTCGTCGTCCCGGCGGGTCAGCGCATCAGGACGTGACCGCCGGCCGCCGTGAGGCGGGTCCACCGGTTCGACCGCAGCACCGAGACGGTGCTGCCGGGCGCGAGGAAGCCCAGCGAGAAGGCCGCGAACGCCCCGCCGGCGCGCACCCCGGGCACCGCCTCGCTGCTCCAGACGCGGTCGCGGACGAACCCCGCGGCGGCACCGCGCTCGCGGACCGCGGCACCGACCTCGGTGAGGCCGGCCCGTGCGGCGGCGGCGAGGTCGTCGGCGGCCACCTCACCGGCCGGCTCCCAGCCCGAGCGCGGTGGCGTGACCGCCGACCACGTCGCGAGCGCGCGCGTCGGGGGCAGCGGGAGGTCGCCGGTGCCGGCGTGCCGCGCGGTGCGGTCGGTGACCGCGCCGAGCGGGACGACGACGTCGCAGTCGGCGGGCTCGGCCAGGGCGAAGGTCCGCAGGCCGAGCACGGTGCCCTCGGCGAGGATCCCGCTGCCCGGCAGCACCCCGACCCACGCCGCCAGCACGCCCCCGGCCGCGTGGAGTCGCATCGCACCCTGCTCGTCGAGCGTGCGGGCGCGGGCGGCGTAGCGGCCGAGGTCGGCGAGCGCGGCGGCGTCGACGAGGCGGAGGGTGTCGGTCACCGGCCGGTCCAGCGGAAGGCGACGGGCTCGCCGGCGTGGGCGGCGAGGGCCCCCCGGGCGCCCGCCTCGAGCCGGCGGGGGCGCGCGGTCGCGAAGTCGTAGAGGACGAGCCCGGTCTCGGCGACCGCGTAGACGGCGTCACCGACCGCCTCGGGGTCGCGCACCGTGTAGCCGAGGTCGAACCCGGCGCCGTGGACGCGGGTGACCCACATGTCGACCTCCACCGGCTCGGGCCGGTAGGTGAGCGGGGCCCGGTACTCGATCGCGTGCCGCGACACGACGATCCCCTCGTCGAGGAGGGCCGGCCGGTCGGGGAACCACTCGCGGAAGCCGATGACGCGCGCGTCCTCGAGGAGGCGGAGGTACTGGACGTTGTTGACGTGCCCGTAGGCGTCCATGTCGGACCACCGCAGCGGGACCTCGACGACGTAGGGGTCGGCCATGGGTCCCATCCTCGCAGCCCGCGACGCGGCGGCGATCCGTAGGGTGTGCCGGTGACCCTCGACCCCCGCACCGCCGCCCGCCTCGACCACCGCCTCGCCACCGCCCAGCGCGAGGGACGGCTGCCGTCCGTCGCCGCGGGGCTCGTCCGCGGCGGACGGCTCGTGTGGACCGGTGCGGTCGGGACCCTCGACGGGCGGGCCGGCGGCGAGCCCGCCGACGACGACACGCAGTACCGGATGGGCTCGATCACCAAGACCTTCGTCGGCGTCTGCGTCCTGCGGCTGCGCGACGCCGGCCGGCTCGACCTCACCGACCGGTTCGAGGACCACGTCCCCGGCTCGGCCCTCGGTCGGGTGAGCATCGAGCAGCTCCTCTCGCACGCGGCCGGCACGCAGGCCGAGACCGACGGTCCGTGGTGGGAGCGCACCCCCGGCGGCGACTGGGACGCCCTGGCCGCGGCACCGGCCGGGCAGCGGTTCCGGGCCGGGCGACGCTTCCACTACTCGAACGTCGGGTACGCGGCGCTCGGCCGGCTGCTCGAGGTCCAGCACCAGGCGGGCTGGGCCGAGGTCGTGCGCACCGAGCTGCTCGAGCCGCTGGGGATGACCCGGACCACGACGCGCCCGTCCGGGCGGGCCGCGCAGGGGCTCGCCGTGCACCCCTTCGCCGACCTCCTCCTCCCCGAGCCCGAGCACGACGCCGGGGCGATGGCGCCGGCGGGACAGCTCTGGACGACCGTCCGGGACCTCGGCCGCTGGGCGGGCTTCCTCGGTGGCGACACCGCCGGGCTGCTGTCGGCCGACACCCTCGCGGAGATGTGCGAGCCGCACCACGTCGTCGACGAGCCGGGCCAGCCCTGGACCGGCGCCCACGGCCTCGGGTGGCAGGTCTGGAACGCCGACGGGGTCCGGTACGCGGGGCACGGCGGCTCGATGCCGGGCTTCCTCGCCGGGTTGCGGGTGCGGCTCGACGGCGGCGACGGGGTGCTCACGCTGACGAACACGACGTCGACGCCGGTGATGCGCTCGCTCGGGGAGGACCTGCTGGCGGTGCTGGCGGAGGAGCCGTCGGCGGTCGAGCCGTGGGCCGCGTCCGGGGACGCGTCGCTGCTCGAGCTGGCCGGCACGTGGCACTGGGGCCCGTCGGTGACGACGGCCCGGCTGGTCGGCGAGCACCTCGTCCTCGGGGAGCCCGGCACCGCGCGCGGGTCGCGCTTCGCCCGGGTCGGCGAGGACGCCTGGGTGGGGCTCGACGGGTACCACACCGGGGAGCCGCTGCGGGTCGTTCGGCGGGCCGACGGCTCGGTCTCGCACCTCGACCTCGCCTCGTTCCGGTTCACCCGGACGCCCTACGACCCCACGGCCGACGTGCCGGGCGGCGTGGACGACCTCGGCTGGCGCTGAGCCCGCGCGCCCACAGTCCCTCCGGGGCTGGTTCGAGGTGATCCCGGACCACCTCACGGCCCGGTATCACCTCGACCGACCTCGGCCGGTTTGGCAGACTGCGGAGATGAGCGCCAGCACGCCGGACGGCGGACCACCCGGGTGGTGGCGCGGCGGGCGGCCGACGACGACGTTCCGTGACGAAGAACACGGTGCCGTCCACCGCGACGTCGCCCTCGAGGGGGCGGCTCTGGCCCGGCGGCCCGAGGACCCGGTCGACGACCTTCGGAGGCTCTTCCTCGACCACGTCGTCCTCCGCGGTGGCGACGTCGACCTCACCGACGCCCAGTGCTCCGTCGCGTGGTCGGAGGTCGAGGAGGTCCACTTCCGCCAGCGCGTCCGACCCGTCCTGGCCGCGTCGGGATCGGCGGCCCAGGGTTCCCTCGGCGCACGACCGAGCGTCTACCGCGGCTGCACCTTCGAGCGCGTCCGGTTCAAGAACCTCGGCGGGTTCTCCCTCGGTCGCGGGCGCTTCGAGGAGTGCTCCTTCGTCGACTGCCGGTGGGAGGGGCACTTCGCGCACGACGCCGACCTGGTCGGCTGCACCTTCGTCGGGCGGATGAACGGCTGTGTGTGGTTCGGCACCGGCAGCGAGGCGTTCGGACGGCGCCCCAACGAGGTCCGCGACAACGACTTCACAGCGGTGCGCTTCACCGACAACGTGGGGTGGCGCGACGACTTTCCCGTAGCCCGCCAACGCTTCCCGGACACCTTCGTGCCGACGCCTGACGACCCGTCCTGACGGCCTGTGGACGGCGGCCGACGCGGTGTCGGGCACAGCGCCTACGGTGGGCTGACCATGACGACACCGACGCACGCGCCCGCGCCCGCTCCCCCGACGCCCGAGCTCACCGACCGCGCCCGCGTCGCGCTGCGCCGGCTGGTCGGTCGGGATGACGTCGACTTCCGCGACGGCCAGCTCGAGGCGGTCTCGGCCCTGGTCGCCGAGCGTTCGCGCGTCCTCGTCGTCCAGCGCACCGGCTGGGGCAAGTCGGCCGTCTACTTCGTGGCGACGGCCCTGCGCCGGGCCGAGGGCGCCGGCCCGACCGTCATCATCAGCCCGCTGCTCGCCCTGATGCGCGACCAGATCGCCGCCGCCGGGCGGGCCGGCATCCGCGCCGTGACGATGAACTCGGCGAACGCCCAGGACTGGGACGAGGTCCGCACGGCCCTCGCCGAGGACGCCGTCGACGTCCTCCTCGTCAGCCCCGAGCGGCTGAACAACCCCCGCTTCCGCGACGAGCAGCTCCCCGACCTCGCCCGGCGCTGCGGCCTGCTCGTCGTCGACGAGGCGCACTGCGTCAGCGACTGGGGCCACGACTTCCGCCCCGACTACCGCCGTATCCGCGACCTGCTGGCCACCCTCCCCGACGACGTCCCCGTCCTCGCGACCACCGCCACCGCCAACGCGCGCGTCGTCCACGACGTCGAGGAGCAGCTGGCCGTCGGCGGTCGCCCGGTGCTCACCGTCCGCGGCGGCCTGGCCCGCGACTCGCTGCGGCTCGGCGTGCTGCGCTCGATGTCCCCCGAGCAGCGGCTCGGCTGGCTGCTGGCCCACCTCGGCGAGCTGCCCGGCTCCGGCATCGTCTACGCCCTCACCGTCTCGGCCGCCGAGGACGTCGCCGCGGGCCTGCGTGAGGCGGGCCACGCGGTCGCGTCGTACACCGGGCGCACCGACCCCGCAGACCGCGAGCGGCTCGAGGAGGCGTTGCGGCACAACGAGGTCAAGGCCCTCGTCGCCACGTCGGCGCTCGGCATGGGCTTCGACAAGCCCGACCTCGGCTTCGTCGTCCACCTCGGGGCGCCGTCCAGCCCCGTGGCGTACTACCAGCAGGTGGGCCGCGCCGGGCGCGCCACCGACCGCGCCGACGTCCTGCTCCTCCCCGGTCCGGAGGACAAGGACATCTGGCAGTACTTCGCGAGCGTCTCGATGCCCCGCGAGGACCAGGCCGCCGCGGTGCTGCGCGCCCTCGCCGAGGCCGGCCGCCCCCTCTCGACCGCCGCCCTCGAGACGACCGTCGACGTCCGCCGCACCCGCCTCGAGCTCCTCCTCAAGGTCCTCGACGTCGACGGCGCCGTCCAGCGCGTCTCCGGCGGCTGGACCTCCACCGGCGTGCCCTGGGACTACGACGCCGAGCGCTACGAGCGGGTCGCCGCGGCCCGGCGCGACGAGCAGCAGCTCATGGTCGACTACGAGCGCACCGACGCCTGCCGGATGGCCTTCCTCCAGGAGACCCTCGACGACGACACCGCCGTGCCCTGCGGCCGCTGCGACGGCTGCGCCGGCCCCTGGTACCCCACCGACGTCCCGGACACCGTCGTCGGCGCGGCCCGCGAGCGGCTGACCCGCGTCGGGGTCGACCTCGACCCGCGCGTCCAGTGGCCCACCGGGATGGACCGCCTCGGCGTGCCCGTCAAGGGGAAGATCCCGCCCGAGGAGGCCCTCCTCCCGGGCCGCGCCCTGGCCCGCCTGTCCGACCTCGGCTGGGGCCAGCGGCTGCGCGAGGTCCTGCGCGAGGACGCCCCCGCCTCCCCCGAGCTGCTCCGGGCCTGCGTGCCCGTCCTCGCCGGCTGGGACTGGGCCGAGCGGCCGGTCGGCGTCGTCGCGATGCCCTCACGGCGCCACGCGCAGCTCGTCGGCTCGCTGGCCGCCGGCCTCGCCGAGATGGGCCGGCTGCGCTTCCTCGGCACGCTCGACCTCGCCCACGACGGGCCCACCGGCGAGATGGGCGGCAACAGCGCCTACCGGCTCGCCGGCGTCTGGGAGCGGCTCGTCGTCGGTCCCGAGCTCGCGGCCGCCCTCGACGGCTGCCCCGGCCCGGTCCTCCTCGTCGACGACGTCGTCTCCTCGCGCTGGACCCTCACGGTCGCGGGGCGGGCCCTCCGGCTCGCCGGCGCCCCCGGGGTGCTGCCCCTCGCCCTCGCGGTGGACGGCTGAGCCACCCCGCGGGCGCGTCGGGCGCGGCGGGTGCGTCGGGCGCGGCGGGTGCGGCGGGTGCGGCGGGTGCGGGGTCAGGCCCCGTCGCCGAGGCGCTCCATCGCCGCGACGAGCTCCTGCAGGGCGTCGCGCACCTCGGTGGCCCGCCGCTCCCCCAGCTCCTCGACGAGCCGGCGCGCCGCGGCCCGCTGCTGCGGGGCGATGGCGCGCACGGCCTCGAGACCGGCCGGCGTCACCTCGACGAGCTTGGCCCTGCGGTGCGCCGGGTTGTCGCGGTACACGGCGAAGCCGCGCTCCACGAGCAGGTCGGCGATGCGCTGCACGCTCTGGCGGGTCAGCCCCATCTCGCGGGCGATGCCCGAGACCGGCAGCGGCTCCGGCAGCACGGCCCCGAGCACCTGCCACCAGGCGGCGGTCAGCCCGGCCGGGCGGGCCAGCTCCTCGGCGAGGGCGAGGAACTGGCCGTTGAGCCGGAAGACCGCGAGCGCGCTGTCGGCGAGCAGCTGCTGCTCCGGGGCCGGTTCCGCCCGCCGAGCGGTCACGCGCTCTCCAGCGCGAAGTACCCGGCGGGGTCGTGGTCGGCGTACAGCCGTCCGTAGGAGTCGATCCGCCCGTCCGGGTGCGCCTCGAGCCGCCGGAAGACGGCCATCGCGAAGTGGACGGGGTCGATCCCCGTGGCCGTGACGACGTCTCCGTCGACGACCGCCGGCTCGTGCACGTACCGCTCGCCGCCGGCGTACCCGCTCGAGGCGAGGAAGCCGGGGTCGTTGCTCGTGTGGCGCACGTCGTCGAGCAGGCCCGCGGCGGCCAGCGCCCAGGTCGAGCCGCAGACGGCCGCGACGGGGACCCCGGCCGCGAGGTGCGCGCGGGCCGCGTCGACGAAGGGCGTGGAGACGGCCGGGTCCGTCCAGGTCTGCGCGCCGGGCAGCACGAGCATCGCGGAGTCCGCCGGGTCGAGGTCGGCGAGCGTGCGGTCGGGCAGGACGGTCAGCCCGCCCATGGTGCGGACCGGGCCGGGAGAGGCGGCCACGGTGGCGAGCGTGAAGCGACCGACCGGGCTCTTGCCGCCGAGGTGGCGCAGGTGGGCGGCGAGGTGGCCGACCTCCCAGTCGGCCATGGTGTCGAGGACGGCGAGGTGCACGGTGGTGGACGTCATGACAGCACCCTGTCATTTATGACAGCCTGTTGTCAAGAGCCCACCTTCGTCGGCAGCCCCTCCCCCGCGCACCCGACGACGTGGGCGGAGCGTGCGGGCCCTAGCGTGGAGCGGTGAGCCAGGAGACCGACGAACGCACCGAGACCGAGCGGGACGACGCCCCCGACCCCCGCCGCTGGCGCATCCTCGGGGTCACCCTGACCGTCGGTTTCATGGTCCTGCTCGACGTGACGATCGTGAACGTCGCGATCCCCTCGATGCGCACCGGCCTGGACACCAGCGCCGGCACCATCCAGTGGGTCGTCTCCGGCTACGCCCTGGCCCTCGGGCTGGTGCTCGTGAGCGGAGGCCGGCTCGGCGACGCGCACGGCCGCCGGAAGATGATGACCATCGGCCTAACGGGCTTCGTGCTCGCCTCTGCCGCAGCAGGTTTCGCCCCGCACGTCGCGGTGCTCATCGGCGCCCGGCTGGTCCAGGGCCTCGCCGCGGGCCTGCTCACGCCGCAGAGCTCGGGGCTCATCCAGTCGCTCTTCAGCGGCCGCGAGCGCGGCATCGCGTTCGGGCTCTTCGGGTTCACCGTCTCGGTGTCCTCGGCCATCGGCCCGGTCCTCGGCGGCCTGCTCATCGCCGCGTTCGGCGAGGAGAACGGCTGGCGCTGGATCTTCCTCGTCAACGTCCCCATCGGGGCGGTGCTCCTCGTGGCGATCGCCCGGCTCGTCCCCGGCCGTGTCGACGACGACGCGCGACCCGACACCGGCCTCGACACCCCCGGCGCGCTGCTCCTCGGCGCCACGGTGCTCGCCCTGCTCTACCCGGTCGTCAGCCTCGAGACCGGGCAGCGCCTGCCGCTCCTCCTCCTGCTGCTCGTCGTCCCGCTCGGTGTCGCCTTCGTCCGCCACGAGCAGCGCGTGGTCCGCGACGGCGGCTCCCCCCTGCTCGACCTCTCGCTGCTCGGGACCACCCCCGGCTACGCGAGCGGCATCCTCGTCGGCAGCCTGTACTTCACCGGGTTCACCGGCGTCTTCCTCGTCCTGTCCGTCTACCTCCAGGACGGCCTCGGGATGACCCCGCTGCGGGCCGGCCTCCTGCTCACCCCGTTCGCCGTCGGCTCGGCCGTCGTCGCGCCGCTCGCGGGTCGCATCGTCCACCGGGTGGGGCGCCCACTGACCGTCATCGCCCTCACCGTGATGATGGCCGGCCTCGTCGCGCTCGCCCTCGTCGCGCCGGCCGCGGAGGACAGCAGCCGGATGTGGCTCCTCCTCGCGGTGCCGCTCCTCGTCGCCGGGCTGGGCGGGGGCGCCGTGGTCTCCCCGAACATCACGCTCTCGCTCGCCGACGTGCCGCCCCGGATGGGTGGTGCCGCGGGCGGCGCGCTGCAGACCGGCCAGCGGATCGGTGCAGCCATCGGGGCGGCCGTGCTCATGACCACCTACCAGGTCGCGGTCTCCCGCACCGACGACCCCGGCACCTCGCTGCGCTGGGCACTCGGTGCCTCCCTCGTCCTGCTCGCCGCGGCCTGGGCGGCGGCCGTGTGGTCCTGGCGCAGCGAGCCGGACGCCCGCACCTCGACCTAGGCTGGTCGGCATGTCGCAGGACTTCACCTACGTCGAGGACCACCGCCGACGCTCGGTCGACGTCGTCGTGGTCCTCACCGCCCTCGCCGTGCTCGCGGCCGCCGCCCTCGTGCGCTCCGGCAGCGGCGGGCTCGACCTCACCCCCGACGGCGGGTGGGACTGGCTCGTGACCGCGCTGGCCCTCGCCGCCGTCCCGGCCTGGCTGGTGCTCGGCGACGGCGCCTTCGACGGCTGGTCCGAGGGCAGGGGTCTGGCCGTCGCACCGGACCGGCTGGTGGTCGACGAGGCCACCTTCACGTTCGAGGAGCTGGCGCCCGGCACCGGCGGTCTCGGGTCGTCCTCCACCACGGACGGTGGATGGCTGGAGGTGCCCCTCACCGAGGGCGGCTCGGTGCGCGTGCGCCCGAGGGACGCCGCGGCCTTCACCGAGGCGCTGCGGGACTCCTACCGGTTCTGGGCCGTGGAGCAGGACGCTCGACCCTGACGGTGAGCAGCGGCAGGAAGGCCTGGACCACCGGGCCGATGAGCAGCGCGTAGAGCACGGTGCCGACGCCGAGGATGCCCCCGAGGAGGAAGCCCAGCACGACGACGGTGACCTCGAGGCCGGTGCGCACCAACCGGATCGAGCGCCCCGTCCGCCGGGAGAGCCCCGTCATCAGGCCGTCGCGAGGCCCGGGCCCGAGCTGGCTGCCGATGTACATCGCCCCCGCGATGCCGTTGCCGACGATCGCGACGAGCATGACGAGGACGCGCCAGCCGAGGCCCTGCACGTCGGGGACGACGGCCAGCGTGGCGTCGATCGCCAGCCCGATGACGACGGCGTTGGCCACCGTGCCGAGCCCCGGCCACTGGCGCAGCGGCACCCAGAGCAGCAGGACGACGAACGACACGACGATGCTCATCAGCCCGTAGGACATCGGGATGTGCCGGATGAGGCCGTACTGGAGGACACCCCACGGCTCGAGCCCCAGCCGGGCCCGGAGCAGCAGCGCCATCGAGATCCCGAAGAGGACCAGGCCGACGAGCAGCTGGGTGACGCGCCGCGGGAGGTGGCCGGCGCGCAGCTGCTCGAGCGGGGTCATCGGGACGAGCTCGACCCGGCGGGCCGCACCACGGCGCACGAGCTGGAGGGGTGTCATGGGGTCCATCGTCGGTGGAATTGGCACTTGAATCGAGGGCCAATCGTGCCACAGTGGCCACGTGAGCACCGCACCGTCCGTCAGCGCCACCCGGACCGCCCGCCTCGTCGGCGACCTCGCCCCGGGACGCCCCGCCTACCGGGCCCTGGCCGACGCGCTCCGCCTCGCGATCGCCGACGGGCGCGTCCCCGCGGGCACCCGGCTGCCGAGCGAGCGCGACCTGACCGGCCCGCTCGGGGTGAGCCGCACGACGGTCACCCGCGCGTACGACGTGCTCCGGGAGTCCGGCTACCTCACCTCGCGCCGCGGCTCGGGGTCGGTCGCGACGCTGCCCTCGGGCACGCTGCGCCGAGGGACCGGGGGCCTCTTCCCGGCCGACGTCGCCGAGGGCGTCATCGACCTCACCTGCGCGGCGACGCGCGCACCGGCCGGCGTGGTCGAGGCCTACGAGCGGGCCGTCGAGCGGCTGCCCGCGTACCTGTCCGGTGCCGGCTACCTGACCCACGGCGTGCCCGACCTGCGCGAGGCCATCGCCCAGCGCTACCGCGACCGCGGCCTGCCCACGTCCGCCGACGACGTCATCGTCACCTCCGGCGCCGTCGCGGGGCTCGGGGTCGTCGCCCGGGCGATGGTCCGCCCGGGCGACCGGGTGCTCGTCGAGGACCCCTCGTACCCGAACACCGTCGACGCGCTGCGGGCCGCGGGCGCCCGGCTGCGCCCGCTCGTCGTCGACCCCGACGGCTGGGACGTCGAGGCCGCCGAGCGCACCGTCGTCGCGGTGGCCGGGCGGGTCGCCGTGCTCATCCCGGACTTCCAGAACCCGACCGGTGCCCTGATGCCCGACGAGCACCGCGCACGCCTGGCCCACCGGCTCCGGGCGTCGGGCACGACGCCGGTCATCGACGAGTCGATCGTCGAGATCGACCTCGACGGCGGCCCCGCGCCCCTGCCCTTCGCGGCCCACGCCCCGGAGGCGGTGAGCATCGGCAGCTCGTCGAAGTCGCACTGGGGAGGGCTGCGCACCGGATGGGTGCGCGCCCCGCGCGGCGGTCTCCGGGCCCTGGTCGAGGCGCGGGTCGCCAGCGACCTCGGCGCCCCCGTCCTCGAGCAGCTGGTCCTCGCCGAGCTGATGCAGCGCTCCCCCGGCCTCGCGCCCGAGCGGCGTGCCGACCTCGTCGCCTCGCGGGAAGCCCTCGCGGCGGCGCTGGCCTCCCACCTGCCCGACGTCCGGTTCCGGCTGCCCCGCGGCGGCCTCTCGCTGTGGTGCGAGCTGCCCGAGGGCCTGTCCTCGACCGCCCTGACCGCGGCCGCCGAGGACGAGGACCTGCTCGTGGCGGCGGGCCCGCGCTTCGCCGTCGACGGCGGCCTCGACCGGTGGCTGCGCCTCCCGCACCCCCTCCCCCCGGAGACGATGGCCGAGGCCGTGCGCCGCCTCGCCCGCGCCGCCGACCGGGTCCGGACGGGGCGACCGCGGGGCGCCGACGCCGGGCGGCCCGGCCGCGACCGCCCGCGCCGACCCCTCGTCGCGTAGACCCGCCCGGCGGGCTGGATATCGTGGCGCCCGTGACCACCGAGCACCCGGACCCCCTCGTCGACCTCCTCGAGACCCTCGACCTCGAGGAGCTGGGCTCGGCGGAGGTCAGCGTGCAGCCGCGCGACCCCGCCGCCTCCTCCTCCCTCACCATCCCCGAGACCCTCGCCGAGGACATCACGCTCTTCCGCGGCAACAGCCAGAAGCAGCCGCACGGACGGGTCTTCGGCGGCCAGGTGCTCGCGCAGGGCGTCGTGGCCTCCGGCCGCACGGTCGCCGGCGTCGGTGACGAGCCGCGCCGGCTGCACTCGATCCACGCGTACTTCATGCGGCCCGGGGACGACACCCAGCCGATCACCTTCAGCGTCGAGCGGATGCGCGACGGCCGCTCGTTCTCCACGCGCCGGGTCCACGCCATCCAGCACGGCAAGCCCATCCTGTCGATGAGCGCCTCCTTCCAGGTGCCCGACGGCGGGCTCGACCACCAGGACACCGCCCCGCAGGTCGCGGACCCCGAGAGCCTGCCCTCGCTGGCCGAGCTCTTCTCGGGCATCGACGACCCCCGGGCGCAGCACCTGTCGCGCCGCGCCATCGAGCTGCGGCACGTCGAGGGCAACCTCTTCGCCCAGTCACCGACCGAGGAGGTCGCGAGCCAGCACGTGTGGATGCGGGCGGTCGGCCGGCTGCCCGACGACCCGCTCGTCCACGACGCCGTGCTCGCCTACGCCTCCGACTACAGCCTCCTCGAGCCGATCCTGCGGCGCCACGGGCTGCCCTGGAGCACACCGGGACTGAAGATGGCCAGCCTCGACCACGCGATGTGGTTCCACCGGCCGGCCCGCGCCGACGAGTGGGTCCTCTACGCCCAGCAGTCACCGTCCGCGCAGGGTGGTCGTGGCCTGGGGCTGGGCCGGATGTTCGCCGCCGACGGCACGCTCGTCGCCACCGTCGCCCAGGAGGGCATGGTCCGAGTCCCGGACTGACGCCGCGTCAGGTGGGCTCGACGAGGTGGCCGTCCGCGATCTCCAGCACCCGGTCGGCCACCGAGAGCAGGGCCGGGTCGTGCGTGGTCACGAGCGTGGTCATCGTCCGCTCCTCGGCCAGCCGGGCGATGAGCCCCATGATCTCCCGGCCGGTCTCGGAGTCCAGCTGGCCGGTCGGCTCGTCGGCCAGCAGCAGACCCGGCTCGGCGACGAGGGCCCGCGCCAGCCCGACCCGCTGCTGCTGGCCACCGGACAGCTCGTCCGGCCGGTGCGCGCCGTGGCTGCCGAGCCCGACGTGCTCGAGCGCCTCGGAGACCCGCCGCTCCCGCTCCTCGCCGTCGACCCCCCTGAGCCGCAACGGGACACCGACGTTCTCGCGCGCCGTGAGGATGGGCACCAGCCCGAAGGACTGGAAGACGTACGACACCGGTCCGCGCCGCAGCCCGAGCAGGTCGGCGTCCGACATCGACGTCACCTCGAGGTCCCCGAGGTGCACCGTGCCGGCATCCGGCCGGTCCAACCCGCCGATGACGTTGAGGAGGCTGGTCTTCCCCGAGCCGGACCGCCCGCGCAGCGCGACGAGCTCGCCGGGCGCGACCTCGAGGGACACCCCGCGCAGGGCGTGCACCGCGGTCGCGCCGGACCCGAACGTCCGGTGCACGTCGTGGACGCGCAGCACGGCGCCGCTCATCGCTGCTCCTCCTCGGTGGTCCCCGGGCCGGGCTGCTGCGGCTGCTCGGTGGGCCGCACGGCGATGTGGTCGCGCTCGAGGCCGAGCCGCACCCGGTCGCGCATCTGCAGCGCACTCGTGAACGCGCGGGGCAGCTGCAGCCGACCGGCCCGGTCGAGGACGGCGTACTCCTCGGCGACCCGGCCGACGGCGCCGTCGGCCCCGACCTCGTCGCGGCGCAGCACCTCGGTGGAGGTCCGCCCGTCGCGGATCCCGACGGTCCGGGCCACCTGCTCGCTGACGAGGGGGTCGTGCGTGACGACGAGGACGGTCGTGCCGAACTCGGTGTTCGCCCGGCGGATCGCCTCGAACACCTCGTCGCTGCTGCGGCTGTCGAGCTCGCCGGTGGGCTCGTCGGCGAGCAGCACCCGCGGCCGGTTGGCCACGGCGACACCGAGCGCGACCCGCTGCTGCTGGCCCCCGGAGAGCTGCCCCGGCCGCCGGTCCGCGCAGTCCGCGATGCCGAGCACCTCGAGGGTGGCCCGGGCCCGGGTGGCCCGCTCGCCCGCCCGCACGCCGGCCAGCATCATCGGCAGCTCGACGTTCTCGGCGGCCGTGAGGTACGGCAGGAGGTTGGCCGCCGCCTGCTGGAAGAGGAAGCCGACCGTCCGGCGCCGGTACTCGAGCCGCTCGCGGCCGGCCATCGACCCGAGGTCGTGCCCCGACACCCGGGCCACCCCGGCGCTCGGGGTGTCGAGGCCGGAGAGGATGCCGAGGAGCGTCGACTTGCCCGAGCCGGAGGCGCCGACGAGCGCCACGAGCTCGCCCCGGGCCACCTCGAGGTCGAGGCCCTGGAGCGCGACGACCTCGAGCCCCTCGGCCCGGTAGATGCGGACCAGGTTGTCGCAGAGGATGTCCGGGCCGTCGGGCACGGACTCGCCGCGGCGGCGGGTCCTCGTGGTGGTGGGCGCGGTGGTCATGCCGTGTCTCCCTTGCGCAGGTGGTCGGCGAGCCGGCCGCGACGGGCGGCCGCGGCGTCGAGGACGAGGGCCAGGGCCCCGAGGACGATGACGAGCGCGCCCGCGCCGGCGGCGGCGAGCGGCACGACGGGCAGGGGTGGCCGTGGCGCCCCGCCGGTGAACGGGGCGAGGTCGACCGCGCCCGCGACGAGCGAGGGAGCCACGGCGCCGACGACCGCGCCCGCGAGCCCGGCCAGCGCGACGACGGGGAGCACCTCGGTCCAGGCCAGCGCCCGCTCGCCGCCGTGCGGCAGGCCCATCGTGCGCAGCCGCATGACGAGCGCGGCCCGTTCGGGGCGGGTGGCGACGAGCAGGAGGACGACGGCGAGCAGGGTGAGGACCGCCGCGAGCAGCGCCCCGACGAGGTAGGTCCGCGCGACGAGCCGCGGCAGCGCCCGGTCGGCGACCCGGGCCTCGGCCGCCGCGACGGTGTCGACGCCGGTGACGCGGCCGCTCGGGGTGGCCGTCGCGGGGTCGCGCAGGGACGACAGCGCCTCGGCGGCGGAGGCGTCCGCGGCGAGGAAGGCGGTGTCGGGCTGCGCGGAGGGGACGAGCTCGGCGAGCCGGTCGAGGGGTACGAGGACCGCCGGCACCTCCTCCCCCGCACCGAGGCGGATCAGCCCGGGGTCGACGACCACGCGGTCGACCGGGAGCGTCGACCCGCGCACGGCGAGCTCGAGGTCCTCGCCGGTGGCCGTCCCCGGACCCACCAGCAGGGTCAGACCCGCACCGGCCGGGGTGGGCGGGGTCCGCAGCGGCACCGGGGTGTCACGCAGCAGGGTGGCGTACTCGCCGGGGTCGACCCCGACGACGACGACCGGCGTGGCCCGGCGTCCGCTGACGAGGTTCGCGCCGGCGGCCACGTACGCGCGCACGACCCGGCCCACGCCCGGACGGGCGGCCAGCGCCTCGGCGTCGTCGGCGTCCATCCGCACGGCGTCGACGCGCACCTGGGCGCCCACCGCCCGGAACGCCGAGAGCTCGCGCTGGTCGGCGACCGTGACCGACAGACCGGCCAGCAGCGCGAGGACGGTCGCGCCCACGACGACGGCGAGCACGGGGAGGGCGGCGGTGGCACCGGTGCGCGCCGCCCGGGCCAGGCCGAGGAAGCCGACGAGCCCGGGGCGCCGCGCGGCCACCCTGGCGGCGGCCCGCACCGGGGCGGGGAGCACCCGGAGGACCAGCAGGGCGGCGGCGGCTCCGACGAGCACGGGAGCCAGGGCGGCGTACCAGTCGGTCCGGCCCCCGGCGATCTCACCCCCGCGCGAGCGCACCGTGGTGACGGCGGCGGCGGCGACGGCGACCACGGCCAGCTCGGCGACGACGCGACGCGCGACCCGGACCACCCGGGCCCGGCGCACCTGCTCCTCGACGGAGTCGTCCCGCTCGAGGCGGCGCACGTGCAGCAGGACCGCGAGCGTCGCGGCCACCGTCGGGACGAGCACGACGAGGGCGACCTGGACCCAGGCCCCCGCGCCCTGGGTCCCCGTGACGAGGAGGACGGACAGGGCGACGGCCAGCGCGGCGACCGGCAGCGCCGGGAGCGCCGTGCCGCCGACCACCGCGCCGACGAGCTGGCGCAGCGAGGCACCCCGGGCCCGCACCAGGCGGACCTCGCGGGCCCGCCGGCCCACCGCGACGACGGCCGTGAGGGCGAGCACGAGGGCGGCGAGGGCGGTCAGCCCCGCCGTGGCGAAGGAGGTCATCACCCGCACGCTGGCGACCGAGGCGTCGTAGGCGTCGAGGACGCTCCGCAGCCCGGTCGTCACCTCGACGGCACCGGTCGGCACCGCGTCGAGCCGGGTGTCGGTGTCGAGGCGGACGAGCGTCCGGCGCAGGAGGGGGACGTCGGCGGCGACGAGCTGCGGGGCCCGGAGGGGGTAGCGCCAGGACGCCGTGAGCGCCGGGGACGCGGGCGGCTGGCTCGCCGGGTCGGTGCGCCAGAGCCCGTCGCCGACGGCCCCGTAGGAGTCCGCCGCCGCGAGGACCGCGCCCTCGGTGACGACCCCGCCCTGGGGGTCGGCGATGGCGGCGAGCCCGGTCATCCGGGGCTCGGCCTGCCAGAAGCCGTCCGTGGGGTCGGCGGCGCTGAAGGTGCCGCTGACGACGAGGGCGAGCGGGGTGAGCCGGCCGCTCGGGACGAGGCTCAGCGGGTCGCCGACCTCGAGCCCCCAGGCCCGGGCCGTGGTGTCCGCGACGGCGACCGGGACGACCGCCGTGACGTGGCCCTCGGCCACCGGGGCGAGCGAGCGGGTCGTCGTCGGGGCGCCGGGCGGGCCTCCGGACACCCACCGGACGTGCCGCGCGAGGTCGCTCTGGACGCGGACGACGGCCAGCGAGCCGTCGGGGCGCAGCGTCGTCCCGTCCGGTCGGGCGATCGTCGCGGACTCGCTCTGGGCCGCCCAGCTCGGGGTGCCGAGCAGCCGCTCGACCTCGGGCCCGACGACGCCCCGCAGGGTCCGGTCGACGTCCACGAACGGCGCGCTCGGGCCGGGCCCGGGTGTGTCGGAGACGAGGGGTACCTCGAAGCCGTCCCCGGGCGCGGCCCGCAGCCCGATCTCGCGGGCCTGGGCCGGCGCGCCCGCCACGGCGTCTCCGACGGCCTCGTCGAGCGCGACCGACTCGACCCTCGGCGTGACGACGAGGTAGGCCGCGGTGACCGCGGCGAGCAGGGCGAGGACGACGGCCGGCGCCCGGGCCGCGAGCAGCCCGCGCAAGGCGAACACCCGGCCGGACAGCCCTAGGGGTCCCCCGGTGCCGGCGTCGTGCCGGCCTGCGACGTGGCGGCCCGCGGCCCGGCGCGTGCTCACGGCGCCTCCCCCTCGCGCAGCTCACCGGCGAGGTCGCGGCTCGTGCTGCGGAGCACGAGCGCACCGACCACGGCCAGGGCGAGCAGCAGGAGAGCGGCGTACCCCGCGAGCGGACCGACGGGCAGCCGGACGAGGACCGGAGGGACCTGCGGGTGCCCGTCGCCGCCGACGAGGAGCGGCACGACCGTCACGGCGGCGACCACCCCGAGGACGACGCCGACGAGGACCGTGACGGCGACGACGAGCACGCGCTCGAGGACGAGGACGCGCCGGATGCGGGAGGGCGGCATGCCGAGCGCGAGCAGGACCGCGTTCTCGTGGCGACGGGCCCGCCCCAGCGCCGCCGTGCTCGCGGCGAAGCCGACCCCGGCGAGCAGCACCGAGGCCAGGGTGACGAGGAGCATCGCCGAGCGCATCCCCGCGTTGACCGGGTCGGCGAGCCGCTCGCGGACCTCCTCGTCGGCGACGAGCACGCTCGTCCCGTAGGGCGCGGCGGCGCGGATCTCGCCGGCCGCCTCCCGCACGTCCTGCGGTGCCGCCCACCACTCCTGCGGCTCGAAGACGCTGCGGCTGCGCACGTCCGAGCCGCCGCCGACCCGCTCGGGGGCGGCCTCGAGCGTCGGCAGGTCGAGGAGGATGCCCCGCCCCGGGCTCTGGGCCGTCGGCAGCGAGTCGACGACGGCGACGACCGTCACCGGCAGGTCCCGGACACCGAGCGACAGGGTGACCTGCCGACCCGCACCGACCTGGAGCGCGTCGGCGACCTCGCGGGTCACGACGGCAGGGACCGGTCCCGGGGCCCCGGGTGCGGCCGCCAGCCACAGCCCGAGCCGGTCCGAGGACGCGCGCAGCACGGTGCCGACGTCGACCGGGGTGCCGTCGGCCGTGAGGCCCGTCACGACGAGGTCGAAGCTGGGCTCGGGCAGGAAGAAGTAGACGAAGTCCGGCAGCGGCACGGACACCCCGACCACGGACAGCGGTGGCACGAGCCCGAGCCCGCGCAGGTCGGCGGTCAGGGCCCGCGAGGTCGTCGAGACGGCACCGAGCGGCACCGACGTGACGAGGCCCCGGGCGTCGCGGACGCGCACGCTGCCGGCGAACCCGTCCTGGCCGAGCGGCGAGTCGGTGACCACCTTGGCGGTGACCGTCAGCCGCTCGGGCGACCCCGGCAGGGCCAGGCCGCCCCCGAGGTCGCGGGCCCGGAGGAGGCGGCCGGTGACCGCGGCCCACGAGGCGTCGAGGGTGTCGGCGCGGGGAGCCATGACCCGACCCGCCGCGCGGGCGTCGACCCCGAGCACGGTCACCCCGGTGACCCCGCCGAGGTCGACCGTGCCGCGCCACACCGGGGTCACCCGGTCCGCACCCCCGGCGGCCTCGTCGACGACCGACGCGATCCCCGCCGTGCCCGGACCGGAGACCTCGCGGACCACCCGCAGCGGCGCCCCGGTCTCGAAGTCGGACTGGTCGGTGATCGCCCGGTCGACCGTGGCCCGGTGCCCCAGGGCGATGGTCCCCATGCCCACGGCGAGGAGGACGAGGAGCAGGGTCCCGCTCTGGCCCGCGGCGCGGCGGGCGAACTGCCATCCACCCCAGGCGGCGTCCAGGCCCGGACGCCGCGCACCCCAGCCGGCGGCCGCCCGCGCGAGCACCGGGAGCAGCCGCAGGCAGACGACCGCCAGACCGGCGACGACGAGAGCCGGCGCGGCGGTGGTCAAGGGATCGACCGACGTCTCACCCGCCGCGTCGTAACGACGCAGCTGGACGGCGGCGAGCACCCCGAGGAGCACGAGGACGACGTCCAGTCCCGACCCCGCGGCGAGCCGCAGCCCGCCGGCGCGCGTGCGGCCACCGCCACCTCCGCGCGGCCGGCCGACCCAGAGCGTCGTGGCCACCGTGACGAGGACGGCGAGCCCGGCCAGCGGCAGCACGGTGCGCCAGAGCACCGGGTCGCGCAGGGCGGCGACCGACCAGGGTGGACCGTCGTCCGCCGCCACGAGCCGGACGACGGCCGGTGCCGCGAGGGCGGTGCCCAGCACCCCGAGGCCGGCGACGACCACCGCGTCCCCGAGGGCGAAGCCGGCCAGCCTCGCCGTCGACGCACCGCGCGTGCGCAGGAGCCGGGTCTCGCCGTCCCGCAGCGAGGCCAGCAGTGCCGCGGCCCCGACGAGCGCCACCGTGCCGAGGAGGACGAGGAGGACGGTCGGGGTCAGGAGCGAGACGCGGACCCGGTCGGCGACCAGCCCCGCCTCGTCGAACAGCGCGGGCAGGGCGGTGACGACCCGCGGGCTGCCGGCCGGCACCGAGGCCGGTCGGGCGGTGTCCTGCTCCCCCTCCACGACCGGCAGGCCGACGACGGTCCGCAGCCGGGCGACCGCGTCGGCGCCGGCCGCGGCCACGGGACGGACGTCCTCGACGCGCAGCCCACCGAGGTCGGGGGTCGCCCGCCACGTCACGGTCGAGCTGGCGACGAGCGGGCCGTCGAAGGTCCCGGCGGCGACGACGAACGGGCCGTACGTCGTGAAGTCCGACTCGGTGACGCCGTCGAGGCCGAGCGGGAGGTCGGCCCACAGCCCGTCCTGCGGCGAGCGCGGCAGGAAGGTGCCGACGACCTCGACGGTGACGACCGGTGCCGTGCTGTCGACGAGGTCCGCGAGCCGCAGGGTGCCGCCGACGCGCAGCCCCAGCCGGCCGGCCGCCGCGTCGGGGAGGGCCACCTCGACGCGACCGCTCCCGCGGGCGGCGGCGTCGGTGGGGCGGGCCGGCCACCGCCCGGCGGTCAGCCGCGCGGCGTCCTTGATGCCGAGGACGTCGGCGAGCAGGGCGCGGTCGGTGGCGGCCCGCCCCGGGATCGAGCGGGTCGTCGCCGTGCCCACCCGGGTGACGGCGGGGCGGGGCAGGCCGGCCACGGCCCGGGTGAAGGCGGTGTCGACCTCGGCGAGGTCTCCGGGGCGCAACGACGCACTGAGGACGACGGAACGGTCGACGGCCGGGACGTCGAGGGCCGAGCGCACGCCCGAGTCGGTGATGGCGGCCGAGAGCAGCTGGAGCGCGGTGACGACGACGAGCGAGGCGAGCACGGAGACGGCGATCGCCAGGACGGCGACGGGGTGCGCCCCCAGCCGGCGACGCAGCAGTCGTGCACCGCCCACCTCACCCGGTCCTCCCCGGCGGACCCTCCGCCCCCGGGCAGGCTAGCGGCGGCTCAGGCCGGGCCCAGGGGGTGCACGGACACGGATCGACAACGATGTGCGACCGTCCCGGCGCCGACGGAGGTGCTTCCCGGCGCCCACTCCAGGTGCGGCGCACCGGCCCCCGCGAGGGGCACCTCGGCGGCACCGTCGAGGGTGGCCACGACGGCGTAGGCCTCGCCGCCGGCCGGCCGGTGGCGCAGGACCACCCAGCGCGCGGCGTCGTCGACGTCGACCTCGACGTCGGCGAACCGCGTCGGCCCGGTGCCGAGCAGCCGCCGCCGGAGCGTCGTGAGGTCGGTGTACCAGCGCAGCATCCGGGCGTGCTCCGGCTCGTCGACCTCGTCCCAGCGCAGCACCGAGCGGTCGCGGGTCGCGGGGTCCTGCGGGTCCGGGACCTCCGTGGCCGACCAGCCGTGCGTCCCGAACTCGGCACGCCGACCGTCCCGGACGGCATCGGCGAGCCAGTCCTCGGCGAAGCTCGTGAAGAACTGCCACGGGGTCGAGGCCGCCCACTCCTCGCCCATGAAGAGCATCGGGGTCGTGGGTGCCAGGAGGTACAGGGCGGCACCGGCGGCCTGCAGGGCCGGGTCCTCGACGAGGGCCGAGATGCGTTCTCCGGTGGCCCGGTTGCCGACCTGGTCGTGGGTCTGGAGGTAGCCGAGGAGGCGTCGGGCGTCGAGCCCCTCGCGGTCGACCGGTGCTCCCCACTCGCTGTCGCGGAAGCTCGAGAAGGTGCCGTCGTGGAGGAACCCGCGGGTCAGGACCTTGGCCAGCACGGCGAGCGGTCCCTCCTCGGGGCTGCCCGGCGTCCCGGCGAAGTCGGCGTAGTAGCCCTGCCTCTCCCCGGTCAGCGCCACGTGCAGCGCGTGGTGGACGTCGTCGTCCCACTGCGCCGTCATCCCCCAGCCACCGTCGGCCGAGGGCGTCACCATCGCGGCGTCGTTCAGGTCGGACTCGGCGACCAGGTCGAGGGGGCGGCCGAGCTCGGCCGAGAGCAGCGCCACCTCCGCGGCGAGGACCGTGAGGTAGTGCTGCGGCGAGTCGTCCTTCAGCTCGTGGACGGCGTCGAGGCGCAGGGCGTCGACGTGGAAGTCGCGCAGCCAGCGCAGGGCGTTCTCGACGAGGTAGCGCCGCACGACCGGGGCACCGTCGTCGTCGAGGTTGACGGCCGCACCCCACGGGGTGTGGTGCTCGTCGGTGAAGTACGGCCCGAAGCGGGAGAGGTAGTTGCCGCTCGCGCCGAGGTGGTTGTGCACGACGTCGAGGCAGACGCCGATGCCACGGGCGTGGCAGGCGTCGACGAAGCGGGCGAAGGCGTGCGGCCCGCCGTAGGCGTCCTGCACCGCGTACAGGCCGACGCCGTCGTAGCCCCACCCGCGGTCCGTCGGGAAGGCGGCGACGGGCATCACCTCGACGACGTCGACCCCGAGGGCGACGAGGTGGTCCAGGTGCGCGGCGGCGGCGTCGAAGGTGCCCTCGGGGGTGAAGGTGCCGACGTGCAGCTCGTAGAGGACCGCGCCGAGGCTGCCGGCGCCGTCGCGCGGGCCGCGCCATGCCTCGTCGGTCCACGCGAAGGCGGCGGTGTCGACGGTGCGGCTCGGGCCGTGGACGCTCCCGGGCTGCCACGCGCTGCGGGGGTCGGGCAGGGCGGGCTCGTCGCCGTCGAGCACGAACGCGTAGTCGACCTCGCCGGTGCCGGCCGGTGGCGTCCAGCGCCACCAGCCGCCGTCGCCGGCCGTCATCGCCTCGCGCCGCTGCTCCGGACGTCCACGACTCGACGAATGTGTCGGTTCGTGGACGTCGGGGCGTCCAGGAACTGACACATTCGTCGATTGATGGACGGGGGACCACTCGATGTCGACGTGCTCGGCCAGCGGCGCCCACACCTCGATGACGCGCTCGGTCACGACGGGTGCCCCTCGCCCGACTCCTCCGCCTCGGCCGGGACGTCGTCCTCGGCCGGCTCGGCGTCCGGCTCGGGACGCACGAGCAGGGCCACCGGCCGGTCGGCGAGCAGGTCGGCCAGCGCGACGTCCCCGCCGGCGACCTCACGCCCGGACAGCACCTCGACCCAGTCCCCCGCCGGCACCGCGAGGGTGGCCTCGCCGAACCCTCCGGCGTCGGCGAGCCGCCCGGCGCCCCGGGTCACGACGCTCACCGCGCGGGGACCGTCGGCGTCGCCACGCACGAAGGCCAACGCGTGGTCGGTGCCGGTGGGCAGCGCGGCGTACGTGGAGTCCGGGCCGACGAAGGCCTCGGGGTGGCTGCGCCGCAGCCGCAGCGCGAGGGCGGTGAGCCGCAGCTTGTCGTCGTCGAGGTCGAAGCACGGCTCGTCGTCGTCGACCCGGGCGAGCCGCTCGGCGCGGTCGGCCCAGTCGACGGGGCGGCGGTTGTCGGGGTCGACGAGCGAGAGCATCCCGATCTCGCAGCCCTGGTAGACGTCGGGCACCCCGGGCATCGTCAGCTGGACCAGCTTCTGCCCGAGGATGTTCGCGCGCACGGCGGGGTCGTGCGGCACGGTCCACGCGTCGAGGTGCTCGTGGACGGCGAGGTCGCGCCCGAGCGCCCGGGCGAAGGCGACGACCTCGTCCTCGTAGTCGGTGTCGCCGTCGACCCACGCGGTGTGGACCTTGGCCTCGCGCACGGCCTTGAGGAGGTACTCCTCGAGCCGGGCCCCGGAGATCGGCCAGGTGCCGACGAGGGTCTGCCAGACGAGGTACTCGGTGGGGGCGTCGACCCGCTCGGTGCGGTGCGGCGCGGCGAGCTCGCGGGCCCGCCCGAGCCACGTAGCCCAGCCCGGCGCGTCCTCGGCCAGCACCATGAGCCGGGCCCGGGTGTCCTCGGAGCGCTTGGTGTCGTGGGTGGTCAGCGTGGTCATCGACGTCGGCCACTCGGCCTGCTGACGCTCGCACCAGGCGTGGAACTCGTCGGCGCCGGCCGAGAGGACCTCGGGGTGGCCGCCGACCTCGTTGGCGCCGGCGAGCCGGAACCAGCGGTAGAACGCGGTGTCCTCGATGCCCTTGGCCATCACCGGGCCGCAGGTCTGCTGGAAGCGGACCCGGAACTCGTCGGCGACCCGCCCGGTGTCGGTGACCGCCTCGGGGACCTCGCGGTCGAGGACGAGCCGGACGACGAGGTCGAGGGCGTCGTGGTCGCTCGGGGCGAGGACGCCCCGTGCCCGCTCGGCCGCGTCGTCGACGACGGCCGCCTGCTCGGGGTCCACCCCGCGCCCGGGCACGAGGTAGGCCCGGTACCGGTCCATCGAGACGAGCAGCGCCTCGAGACCGCGCCGCAGCGCGGCCGCGTCGGCGTCCGGGACGACCCGGCGGACGAGCCGCATCAGGCGGTCGACCTCGGCGGCCTGGACGTCGTCGACGACGAGCCGCTTGCTCTCGAGGACGACGTCGTCGAGGTGGGCCCGCTCGGGCGCCACCTCGGCCCAGAGCCGGTCGAGGGTGCCGGTGTCGTCGGGCGGCGTCATCACCTGCTGCACGCGCAGCAGGGCGTCGTAGCCGGTGGTGCCGGAGCAGCGCCACGACTCCGGCAGCCGCTCCTCCCCCTCGAGGATCTTCTCGACGACGACCCACGCGTCGCCGGTCGCACCGGCCAGCCGCTCGAGGTAGCCGCCGGGGTCGGCGAGGCCGTCCGGGTGGTCGATGCGGAAGCCGTCGACCTCGCCGTGCCCGTGCAGGGCCAGCAGCAGGGCGTGCGTGGCCGTGAAGACCATCGGGTCCTCGACGCGCACCGCGACGAGCGAGGTGACGTCGAAGAAGCGCCGGTAGTTGAGGGCGTCGCCGGCCTCGCGCCAGCTGGAGAGGCGGTAGGCCTGGGCGAGGACGAGCTCGGGGAGCGGCAGCTCCTCGGTGCCCGGGGCGACGGGGAACTCGTGCTCGTAGTAGCGCAGCACGTGGTCGGCGCCGCTCGGTCCGCCGTCGTCGGCGAGCACGAGCTCGCCGCGCTCGAGGACCTGCTCGAGGGTCCCGCCGAGGACCGGCATGAGCAGCCGCTCGTCCTCGGCGACCCAGTCGACGTCGAACCAGCCGGCGTACGGGCTGCGCCGGCCCTCGCGCAGCAGCGACCAGAACGGCGCGTTGAGGTGCTCGGGCGACGGGACGGCCATGTGGTTCGGGACGACGTCGACGACCACCCCCAGCCCGTGGGCGCGGCAGGCCGCGACGAGCCGGTCGAAGGCCTCGCGGCCGCCGGCCTCCTCGCTGATGCGGGTGTGGTCGAGGACGTCGTAGCCGTGCGCCGACCCCGGTGCCGCCTGGAGGACGGGCGAGAGGTAGACGTGCGAGACCCCGAGCGAGGCGAGGTACGGCACGTGCGCGGCGGCGTCGTCGAACCCGAAGCCGCCGTGCACCTGGAGGCGGTACGTGGCGGTCGGGACGACCCGGGCGGGGTCGGGGCGGTGGGCCACGGCGCTCAGACCCTCGTCGCGCCGGCCGCTCCGGCCGCGGGGGTCAGCACCTCACGGGGGTTCCTCAGCACGATGACCGAGCGGGCCGAGACCCGCACGCTCGACCCGGCGTCGTGGTCCTCGGCCTGCACGCTGTCGGCCGCGGTGTCGATCTCGGTCGTCCAGTGCTCGCCGTACTCCTCGCCGGGCAGGACGAACTCGTGGTCCTCGTGCTCGGCGTTGAAGAGGACGAGGAAGTCGTCGTCGACGACCGGGCGGCCGCGCAGGTCCGGGCTGGGGATCGCCGCGCCGTTGAGGAAGACGGTCATCATCCGGGCCTCGCCGTCGGTCCAGTCGCCGTTGCCCATGGGCTCGCCACCGGGCTGGAACCAGGCGATGTCGCCCATCTCGGACTGACCGCCGTGGTCGGCGCTGCCGGCGAAGAACCGCCGCCGGCGGAAGACGGGGTGCTCGCGGCGCAGCCTGGCGACCGCGCCGGTGAACGCGAAGAGGTCGCGCTGCTCCTCGTCGAGGTCCCAGTCGACCCACGACAGCTCGTTGTCCTGGCAGTAGACGTTGTTGTTGCCCTGCTGGGTGCGGCCGATCTCGTCGCCGTGGGCGATCATCGGCACGCCCTGGCTGAGCAGGAGCGTCGCGAGGAAGTTGCGCTGCTGCCGGCGGCGCAGGGCACGCACCTCGGGGTCGTCGGTGGGACCCTCGACCCCGCAGTTCCAGGACCGGTTGTGGCCCTCGCCGTCGCGGCCGTCCTCGCCGTTGGCCTCGTTGTGCTTCTCGTTGTAGGACACCAGGTCCCGCAGCGTGAAGCCGTCGTGGGCGGTGACGAAGTTGATGCTCGCGATCGGCTTGCGGCCGTTGTGCTCGTAGAGGTCGCTGCTGCCGGTGAGGCGCGAGGCGAACTCGCCGAGGGAGCCGGGCTCGCCGCGCCAGAAGTCGCGGACGGTGTCGCGGTACTTGCCGTTCCACTCGGTCCACAGGGGCGGGAAGCCGCCAACCTGGTAACCGCCGTCGCCGACGTCCCAGGGCTCGGCGATGAGCTTGACCTGGCTGATCACCGGGTCCTGCTGGATGAGGTCGAAGAACGCCGACAGCTTGTCGACCTCGTGGAACTGGCGGGCCAGGGTGGCGGCGAGGTCGAAGCGGAAGCCGTCGACGTGCATCTCGGTGACCCAGTACCGCAGGCTGTCCATGATCAGCTGGAGCACGTGCGGGTTGCGCATGAGGAGGCTGTTCCCCGTGCCCGTCGTGTCGTAGTAGTGCTCCTTGGCGTCGTCGACGAGGCGGTAGTACGCCGCGTTGTCGATGCCCCGGAAGCAGATGGTCGGGCCCATCTCGTTGCCCTCGGCGGTGTGGTTGTAGACGACGTCGAGGATGACCTCGATGTCGGCCTCGTGCAGCGCCTTGACCATCGCCTTGAACTCGGTGACCTGCTCACCGCGGTCCGAGCGCGCGTAGGCGTTGTGCGGCGCGAGGAACCCGATCGTGTTGTAGCCCCAGTAGTTCGTCAGGCCCTTGGCCTGGAGCGAGGTGTCCTGGACGAACTGGTGGACGGGCATCAGCTCGATGGCGGTGACGCCGAGCGCGCTGAGGTGCTCGATGACCGCCGGGTGGCCGATGGCCGCGTAGGTGCCGCGGATCTCCTCGGGGATCTCCGGGTGGGTCATCGTCAGGCCGCGCACGTGCGCCTCGTAGATGACGCTCTCGTGGTACTCGTGGCGCGGCGGGCGGTCGTGGCCCCAGTCGAAGTAGGGGTTGGTGACGACGGCGAGCATCGTCTTCCCGAGGCTGTCCTCGGTGTTGCGCGACTCGGGGTCCTCGAAGTCGTAGCTGAAGAGCGCGGGGTCGTTCTCGACCTGGCCCTCGACGGCCTTGGCGTACGGGTCGAGGAGGAGCTTGCTGGGGTCGCAGCGGTGCCCGTTCTCGGGGTCGTAGGGCCCGTGCACGCGGTAGCCGTAGCGCTGGCCGGGCTGCATCCCGGGCAGGTAGGCGTGCCAGACGAAGCCGTCGACCTCGGGCAGCTCGAGCCGCGTCTCGACGCCGTCGTCGTCGACGAGGCAGAGCTCGACCTTCTCCGCGACCTCGCTGAACAGGGCGAAGTTGACGCCACTGCCGTCGTAGGTGGCGCCCAGGGGGTACGCCGTACCGGGCCAGATCTCCACAGATTGCCTTCCGTCGGGAGTCATCGCAGGCCAGCGACGCTGCCGGCACGCCGCGGGACGATGCCCGCGCGAGGTCCCCAACCTACCCGTTCCGGGCCGCTCCATTCGCCGCCCTCGTCGAAGCTGCGACGGGGTGCGTGCCCGCTCCCCCGGCGGCCACCGACCGCTCGACTAGGGTCGGGAGGTCCCCGTCACAGACCCCCGAGGAGCACCCATGTCCGACCAGCGCGTCGCCGTCGTCACCGGAGCCGCCCGCGGCATCGGGGCCGCCACCGCCGAGCGGCTCGCCCGTGACGGGTTCGCCGTCGCCGTCCTCGACCTCGACGAGGCCGCGTGCGAGGAGGTCGCCGGCCGGATCCGCGACGCCGGTGGCCGGGCGGTCGGGGTCGGGGTCGACGTCTCGGACGCCGCGGCGGTCGCCGACGGGGTGGCCCGCGTGGCCGCCGAGCTCGGGCCGCCCGTCGTCCTGGTCAACAACGCCGGCATCATCCGCGACAACCTGCTCTTCAAGATGACCGAGCAGGACTGGGACTCGGTGATGGACGTGCACCTCAAGGGCGCGTTCCTCATGACCAAGGCCTGCCAGGCGCACATGACCGAGCAGCGCTACGGGCGCGTCGTCAACCTGTCCTCGTCCTCGGCGCAGGGCAACCGCGGGCAGGCCAACTACTCCGCCGCCAAGGCCGGGCTGCAGGGCTTCACCAAGACGCTGGCCATCGAGCTCGGCAAGTTCGGCGTCACCGCCAACGCCGTCGCACCGGGGTTCATCCAGACCGACATGACCCGTGCGACCGCCGAGCGCCTCAAGGTCTCCTTCGAGGACTTCATCACCCACACGGCCTCGCAGATCCCCGTCGCACGGGTCGGGCAGCCCGAGGACATCGCCGCGACGATCGCCTTCCTCGTCTCCGAGGAGGCCGGCTTCGTGTCCGGCCAGGTCATCTACGTCGCCGGCGGCCCGCTCGACTGACGCCGCGCCCGCGCCCGCGCCGGGGTGCTCTCGCCCCGCCGGTGCCCCACTGCTCGGCCGGGGTGCCCTGGCACCCCGGCGACGCCACCGGACCCCGGCGACGCAGGACGACCCCGGCTCGGTGACGCGACGACGCCCCCGGACCGCGCGGTCCGGGGGCGTCGTGCGTCGGGGTGCTCAGAGGCCGAGGTCGCGGCCGATGAGCTCCTTCATGATCTCGTTCGAGCCGGCCCAGATCTTCGAGACGCGGGCGTCGCGCCAGGCGCGGGCCACGCGGTACTCGTTCATGAAGCCGTACCCGCCGTGCAGCTGGACGCACTCGTCGAGCACCTCGTTCTGCACCTGCGCCGAGAACCACTTGGCCTTCGCGGCGTCGACCGGGGTCAGCTTGCCCTCGGCGTGCGCGGCGATGCAGTCGTCGACGTAGGCCTGGGTGACCTCGAGCTTGGTGAGCAGCTCGGCCATCTTGAACTTGTTGTGCTGGAACGAGCCGACGGGCTGGCCGAACGCCTTGCGCTCCTTCGTGTACTCGACCGTCTCGCGGAAGATCTGGAAGGCGTGCGCCGTGTTGGCGACCGCCGCGCCGATGCGCTCCTGCGGCAGACGCTGCATCATCGCGATGAAGCCCATGCCCTCCTCGCCGAGCCGGTTGGCGTCGGGGACGCGGACGTCCTCGAAGAACAGCTCGGAGGTGTCGGCCTCCTCCTGCCCGACCTTGTCGAGCTTGCGGCCGCGGCTGAAGCCCTCCATGCCCTCCTCGACGACGAGCAGGGTGATGCCCTTGGCGCCCTTGGACGGGTCGGTGCGCGCCGCGACGATGACGAGGTCGGCCTGGTAGCCGTTCGTGATGAAGGTCTTGGAGCCGTTGAGCACCCAGTCCTCGCCGTCGCGGACGGCGGTGGTCTTCAGGGCCGCGAGGTCGGAGCCGCCGGACGGCTCGGTCATCGCGATGGCCGCGATGAGCTCGCCGTTGGCCATGCCCGGCAGCCAGCGCTCCTTCTGCTCCTGCGTCCCGAGGTCGACGATGTACGGCGGGCAGACGTCGCTGTGGATGCCGAAGCACGAGGAGACCGCGAAGTTGAAGCCGGCGATGACCTCGGCGGCGACGGCGTTGAAGCGGTAGTCCTCGGCGCCCATGCCCCCGAACTCCTCAGGGATGTCGAGGCCGAAGAGGCCCTGGGCCCCGGCCTCCTTCCAGAGGTCACGCTCGACCGCCTTGACCTCGAGCATCTGCTCGGCGCGCGGCTTGAGGGTGCGCTCGACGAACTCGGCGACGGAGGCGCGGAAGTCCTCGTGCTCGGCGGCGTAGACGTTGCGGGGCATGGGTCTCCTCGACTCGGGCGGACGGGGCGGCGCCGGCGCGCCACCGTTGACTAAGCGCTTGCTTAGTCTGACCCGCGTGGGGCATGCTGTCAACCGTGCCCAGCACCCCGCCGCTCACCGAGACCGCCGTCCTCGCCGCGCTCGCGCCCGAGGGAGGTCGCCCCGGCGGCGCCACCGACGTCTCCGACACGGCGGTCCGCATCATGCTCGCCGCGGCCGACGCGTTCGCCGAGCACGGCTTCCCCGCGACCACCACGCGGGACATCGCCTCCCGCGCCGGCCTCTCCCCCGCCGGCGTCTACGTGCACTTCGCGTCCAAGGAGGTGCTCCTCTTCGAGATCAGCCGGCGCGGCCACGCCCGCGCCCGTGACCTGCTCGTCGAGGCCGCCCGAGACGCCGGCTCCCCCACCGAGGCGCTGCGCGCGATCGTCGGCGGCTTCTCCCGGTGGCACGCCGAGCACCACCAGCTCGGCCGGATCGTCCAGTTCGAGTTCCGCCACCTCTCGCCCGAGCACCGCGCCGAGGTCATCGAGCTGCGCAAGGACATCGACGGCGTCGTCGCCGACGTCCTGCGCGCCGGGGTCGAGAGCGGCGAGCTCGACGTCGACGACGTCCCGGCCACCGCGCTGGCCCTGCTCTCGATGGCCATCGACGTCGCCCGCTGGTACGTCCCCGGCGGCCGGCGCACCCCCGAGGCGATCGAGACGACGTACGGGGACCTCGCGGTCCGCCTCGCGAACGGGCCCCGGTAGGGGACACTGGCCGCGTGAGCACGACGCCACGCGCGCCCGGGGTCTCGGCGGGAGGGCACCCGGTCCTCCTCGACCACGACCTCCCCCCGGCCCGGCAGGCCACCCGCCTGGCCGAGTTCGGCCTCGGCGCCGTCGTCCTCTACGCCTGGGCACCGCCCGGCGTCCCGGGCTTCCTGTCCCTCGGGCTCGTGGCCGTCACCGGCCTGCTCGGCCTGGCCCTGCTGCGCCCGGCGACCCGCCCGCTCGGCGGCCCCGGAGGCGCGCTCGGCTGGCTGGGCCCCGCCCTCGTCCTGCTCGTCGGCTACCTCGTCCTCGTCTCGATCTCCTCCCCCGACGACTCGATCAACGGGTGGACCCGGCGCGCGTTCCGGCTGACGATGGTCCTCGCGCTGCTCCTGGCCCTGGTCTCGGGCCGGCTGCACTGGCCCTCGGTGGTGCGGGGGGCCGCGGCCGGCCTCCTCGCCAACGCGGTCCTGTTCGTCGTCGGCGTCGCGCCCGCACCGTACGGCGAGTACCTCTCCGGCTTCCTGCTCGACAAGAACCAGGCGGGCCTCGCCTACGCGGTCGTGACCCTGCTCTACCTCGGGCTCGTCGAGGACCGGCGCCGGCAGCTGCTCGTGCTCCTCCTCGGCGGCGGCCTGGTCTGGCTCACGGGGTCGCGGACCTCGCTCGCCGCCCTCGCGTGCGGCCTGGCCTGGATGGTCCTGCGACCCCGGCTCCGGCCCGGCGGCCGGATCGCCCTCGTCGCGGCGCTGGCGCTCGCGGTGCAGTACGTCGAGAACAACTTCGCGCGGGCCGGGGTCTTCGCGAGCCGCGACGGCTCGGACGCCTTCCGGGCCCGGATCGACGCCGCCTCGCAGGCCAAGCTCGACGCCAGCCCCGTCCAGGGCCTCGGGCTCGGCGAGTCGTGGGTGTCCATCGGCGACCGGCAGTACCTCTTCCACAACTCGTACTGGGCGGCCCTCGTCGAGGGTGGATGGGTGCTGCTCGCCGCCTTCGTGCTCCTCGTGCTCGTCGCCGTCGGCCTCTGGCGCCGCGGTCCGTCCGAGCCCCCGTGGGTGGCGGCCGAGGCCGCGAACCTCGCCGTCCTCGTCTGCGCCCTGCGGCTCGGCGAGGTCTTCGGGGCGAGCACCGCGACGCTGGCGCTGGCCGGCGGGCTGCTCGGCCTGCTCGCCCACCGCGCGCGGCGGGGCGACCCCGAGCCGGCATCCTCCCCTCGGTAGCCTGACGCGGTGACTTCGACCGGCCACGGCGGCTCCCCGTCCCACGCGGCCCCCGACTACTGGTGGTACCGCGCCCGCGCCGACCTCCTCGAGGTGGCCCTGCGCGACCTCGTGCAGGGCGCCGGCACCGCCCTCGACCTCGGCAGCGCCGACGGGCCGAGCGCCGCGTGGTTCCGCGACGCCGCCGAGCGCGTCGCCTCCCTCGACATCGACCCGCGCGGCCTCGGCAGCGACGGCGTGTGCGGGTCCGCCCTCCAGCTGCCGTTCGCCGAGGGCACCTTCGACGCCGTCGCGGCCTTCGACGTCATCGAGCACTGCGACCCCGAGGCCGAGGCCCTCGCCGAGGTGCACCGCGTGCTGCGCCCGGGCGGTCGCTTCCTCATGTCCGTCCCGGCCTACACCTGGGCCTGGACCGACTTCGACGTCGCCAACGGCCACCACCGCCGCTACACGCGCCGCCGGGCCGTGGCCGCCGTCGAGCGGGCCGGCTTCACCGTCGACCGCGCGACGTACGGCTTCACCACCGTCTTCCCGTTGTTCGTCGCGGAGCGGACGGTCCGCAAGGTCACCCGCCGGCACGCCGACGGCCCCCACGACATCGTCGAGGTCCCGCAGGTGCCGCGGCTGCTCAACTCCGCGCTGCGCTCGCTGTGCTCCGTGGACCGGGCGGCGCTGCGCCGCACCGACCTCCCCTTCGGCTCCTCGGTCTTCCTCGCCGCCACCCGGTCCGCCTGAGCGCCGGGTCGGCCGACCCTCGGGCTCAGCCGTCCAGCGGAGCGCCGGAGACGACGCGGGCGCGGACGTCGGCCGCCGTCGCCGCCAGCCCCGCGACCAGCGGCGTCGAGGCGAGGGCGTCCACCTCGGGCCAGCGCACCGAGGCCAGCCGCAGGTCGAGCACCTGGCCCGCGCCCCCCGGCGCGATGACCGTCCGCAGCGGCCGGTGGAAGACCCGCCGGGCCTCGGCGACGAGGTGGCCCACGGTCACCGGGCGCCCGGAGGCCACCACCTTGACGACGGCCGCGCCCCCCGGCTCGCGACGCGCGAGGTCGGCGCAGCGCGCGAGCATCCGGGCGACGTCCTCGACGTAGACGTAGTCGCGGATCGTGTCGAGCGAGACGAACACGGGCAGCGGCCGGGTCGTGGCGTCCGAGAGGCACAGCCGGGAGAGCAGCCCCTGCGGCTTGCCGAGCGTCTGGCCCGGGCCGTACACGTTCGCCAGCCGGGCGAGGACGGCCCGCAGCCCGGTGCCGCGGACCGCGGCGGCGAGGGAGGCCTCCATCGCGAGCTTGGTGCGGCCGTAGGCCACGAGCGGGACCGGGGCGGTCGCCTCGGTGAACGGCGGGTGCTGCGAGCCCGCGTACACGCCGCCCGCCGACGAGGCGAGGAGGACGACACCGTCCTCGCCCGGGCCGGTGCCGCGCCCGAGCAGGTCGGCGAAGCGCTCGAAGACCCGGCCCTCGGCGGCCAGGGCCTCCTCCCCCGTCGCGACGACGCCCGCACCCGCGCACCAGGCGACGAGCCAGGGCCGACCGACCCGCAGGCCCGCGAAGCGCTCGAGCTCGACGCTCAGGGTGCAGGACGTCTCGTCCTCGTCGGCCCACGGCACCCGTGAGGTCATCACCTCCGTCCCACCGGCCTCCAGCGCGGCCACGAGGTGGCGCCCGACGAGCCCTCCCGCGCCGACGACCCAGGCGAGCGGTCGCGACGGGTCCGGTCTCACGCCTCGTCCCGGCCGAGGGGTCCGTCGCGCCGGTCGCGGACCGGCAGGTAGAGCGGCTTGCCCATCGCCATGTTGACCGCCATCCCGACGTACTCGGCGATCACCCCCAGGGCGAAGAGGATGGCCCCCGTGGCCGCCATGAGCAGGATCATCGTCGAGGTCCAGCCGGGCGCCTCCCAGCGCCCGGTGGCCTTGCCGACGAGGAGCACCAGGGCGATGACGGGGGCCAGCACGAGGGCCGCGCCCCCGGTGACGCTCACCCAGCGCAGCGGTGTCGTGCCGCTGGAGAGCACGAGGCGCCAGAAGTGCGAGAGCAGCCGGCGGGCGCTGTACCCGGAGGGGCGGTCCCCCTCGGAGCGCATCGACACCGGTGCCGTGACGACCCGGCGGGCCACCCAGGAGATCGCGACGTCGAGGTAGATGCCCGGTCCCGCGTAGGCGGCGACCGAGCGCGCCACCTCGCCGAGCACGAGGCGGAAGCTGTTGAAGTCGGAGGCGTGCGCGCCTCGCGCGAGCTTCGCGACGAGCCACTTGGCCGAGCGCGAGGCGAGGTTGCGGACGGCACCGTGCGGCGGCTCGTTCGTGGGGCGCGCGTAGACGACGTCGGCCTGCTCGGCCATCGCGGTGTCGACGAGCGTGCCGATGTGGGCGGGGTCGTGCTGGCCGTCCTCGTCCATCGTGACGACCCACTCACCCCCCGAGGCCGAGATGCCGGCGAGGGTGGCGGCGTGCTGGCCGAAGTTACGGCTGAGCCAGACCGGGCGGACCCAGTCGTGCTCCGCGGCGAGCTCGCGGACGACGACGTCGGAGCCGTCCGGGCCGCAGTCGTCGACGAGGAGGACCTCCTCGACGACGTACGGACGGCCCGCTGGCGTCGTCCCGACGGAGGTGTACGGCGCCAGCTCGGTGACGACGTCGGTCAGGGTCCGGCGACCCTGGTAGACGGGGACGACGACGGAGACCCGGTGCGGCGACGGACTGCTGCTCTCGCTCTCCACGCCGGACACCCTAGTGGCGAGCCGCCGCCCGCCCGGGCTCCGGGTGGGCTCAGTCGCGGGTCAGCTTGCGGTAGGTGACACGGTGCGGACGGGCGGCGTCCGCGCCGAGCCGCTCGACCTTGTTCGCCTCGTAGGACTCGAAGTTGCCCTCGAACCAGTACCAGCGCGAGGGGTCCTCGTCGGTGCCCTCCCAGGCGAGGATGTGCGTGGCGACCCGGTCGAGGAACCAGCGGTCGTGGCTGATGACCACCGCACAACCCGGGAAGTCGAGCAGCGCGTTCTCGAGGGAGCCGAGGGTCTCGACGTCGAGGTCGTTGGTCGGCTCGTCGAGGAGCAGCAGGTTGCCGCCCTCCTTGAGGGTCAGCGCGAGGTTGAGCCGGTTCCGCTCGCCACCGGAGAGCACGCCGGCCTTCTTCTGCTGGTCCGGGCCCTTGAACCCGAACTGGCTGACGTAGGCGCGGCTCGGGATCTCGACCTGGCCGACGTTGATGTAGTCGTGGCCGCCCGAGACCGTCTCCCAGAGGTTCTTGTTCGGGTCCAGGCCCCCACGGCTCTGGTCGACGTAGGAGACCTTCACCGTCTCGCCGATGTCGACGACGCCGCCGTCGGCCTCCTCGAGCCCGACGATGGTCTTGAAGAGGGTGGTCTTGCCGACACCGTTCGGGCCGATGACCCCGACGATCCCGTTGCGCGGCAACGTGAACGACAGGTCGTCGATGAGGACGCGGTCACCGAAGCCCTTGGTCAGGCCCTTGACCTCGATGACCTTGCTGCCCAGGCGCGGGCCCGGCGGGATCTGGATCTCCTCGAAGTCGAGCTTGCGCGTGCGGTCGGCCTCGGCCGCCATCTCCTCGTAGCGCTGGAGGCGCGCCTTGGACTTGGTCTGCTTCGCCTTGGCGTTGGAGCGCACCCACTCGAGCTCCTCGGCGAGGCGCTTGGCGAGCTTGGCGTCCTTCTTGCCCTGGATGGCCAGGCGGGCCTGCTTCTTCTCGAGGTAGGTCGAGTAGTTGCCCTCGTACGGGTAGGCGCGGCCGCGGTCGAGCTCGAGGATCCACTCGGCGACGTTGTCCATGAAGTACCGGTCGTGCGTCACGGCGACGACGGCGCCGTGGTAGGCCGCGAGGTGCTGCTCGAGCCAGAGCACGGACTCGGCGTCGAGGTGGTTGGTCGGCTCGTCGAG
>QAXK01006043.1:0-13939 GCA_004335735.1 Chlorella sp. KRBP
TGCTGCTGCTGCTGCTACCGATGCTGCTGCCAGGTGCACCAGCCAGCTCACCTGCAGCATGTGCAGGCCCTGAAGGTACTGTCATGGGGCTCACAAGCAGCGCGAGTGCTGCCACCATGCTTGCAGCTGGCTTCACCATTCCTGCTACTGGGTGTGTGCTGGGCTCCTTGTTGCTCGAGCTGCTGGCCTTGATGCCGCCGCCATGGTTGAGCCTGTGTGCTGTTGTCTGTGCGTTTGGGTGTCTAAGGCCACGGCTTGGTTTGCACAGGTTCTGCTGGCCAGTCAGCTGCAGGGGCAGTGCCCTGGAGGGCACACACCTCCTGCATGCATTCGCAGGGGAAGACACAGACTGACGCATGGATGTAGGGTGTGCACAAACGATGATTCCCTGCTGGGTCGACACTGCCGAATGTACGTCTCAGCCATTTAGTGTCGCGATTGGTAGAGGATGATACGACAGGCAAACGTCGCGGCGTCATGATGACTCACACCTCGGACACACGTAACACGCCACCACATAAACATGCCTACGCAAGCGGAGGACACTCGTCATACGTGAGCTTATATCGACCTAACCAGGAAACCGCCGTGGCCAGCAGCGCTCACAAGGTGTCTGCACACAAGCTCCCGAGCTCGCGCGCCAATGGCCGACTGCGAGCGTTGGCGTGCATCGACCAGTGTACGCGCGATAAGCACAACCGTGGCGAATTGTTCACATGACATACGAATATTCCACGGTTGTCAGCATGCCGCAAGTCTCCGTTCTGGAAGCAAGTCTGTCGTCGCCTTCAGCAGCTCCTGGCTCGCGGCACCCGCATCACCCCCCAACATGTGGTGCACCACCAGCTCTGCCGTGGCTGGGCCCAGGCACAAACCCGAGCCCTCGTGCCCCGCTGCCACAAACAAGCCAGGCAGGCCAGGCACAGGGCCGACAGCTGGCAGCCCCCCCACTGCATATGGGCGCAAGCCAACTCGTGTGGACTGCAGGAGGTCACTGCTGCTGATGCCTGACAGGTGTGGCAGGAACACACTGGCTCTCTGCATGATTGCGTCTATGATGCTGCTGCTGGGCACTGCCTCCCACCCACTGAACTCCCTGGAGCTGCCTGCAGCATCAGGAAAAGGCGGCCCACAGCAACATGGACCCCTTCAGCACAGCCACGACAACCACTTATCCTGACAACTTCAGCGCATGACTTGTGCCCATGCACGACTGCACAGCGGCCGCAGCGAATGCTGCAATGGTGAAGACACTCTATGAATTGGTTGCCTTTGAGGCCGAAGACAGCAGAGAGGCGCACGAGCGCTGTGTAGCACTGTGTATCATGCCCTCACCTATAAGGAGTGAGCCAGAGGCACTGGCTGTGGCTGTGAATGTGATGTCCACAGGTGGACTGCTGCTGCTGCTGCTGGTCGAGTGCGGGCTAGCAATGTTGCCTGCATGGCTGCTGCCGTTTGTGCTGTAGTGCTGCGTGTAGGACAGCTCCATCATGCCTAGGCAGCAATGACAGCACCATGCGCAAATACAGGCACAGTGCCATGAAGGATCAGTGCGCCCGTTCACAGAAGTAGGGTCAACAACCCGCATGTCAGGTACAAGCTTAGGCCATGTGGATATGTCAGCACATTATGTGTTTGCTGCCCACTGAGTGGCAGCCACATGCATCACAGGTCGCTGCATGTGACTGGGGCTGCTGCAGGCAGTGTGTCCCGTGATGCTGTGTTTGCTGGCTGACCTGTGTGCAAAGGGGGCATGCCATCAGGCAGTGGCATCTCCAGCAGGTGGCCCCTCCGTGGCTGCAGCAGCTGCTGCCATGCTGACTGGCCTGTGGCTGAAGCCAACAGCTGGCCACTCCACACGCCAGCAGCAACCACAACACCACGGCGAGCACGCACCCTGACAGCGTGAGACAAGGCAGCAACCACAGGCCAGCGTGAAATCAGCGAATCGAGCTAGCACAGCATGTTATGGCTTGGGATGCAAGCGTAAGCCTGGCAACACATGAGGCTGTGTGCACCCGTCCAGTTGCCTGCCACTAAATAGCCCGTATGCCAGCCTGTTCATCTCCGTATCAGTGTTGCTGCCATTGTGCCCTTGTGAACTGGTCCCTATGGGGTGGGCTGAAGCATCCTCGAACCCCCCATCATGGCAGCAGCAGCAGCAGGGCAGCGATGACAGCAGTAGTCTCACCTTCTGCTGCTGGTGACGACCTCCAAGCCCTCCCCAGAGCCGCGTGGTGTCAGCTGCTGAACAGGCTCATGCAGACCTACCAGCAGCCTGCTGCCAGTGCTGCTGCTGCTGCCTGCACTGCTGCTGTTTGCCTTGCTGGCAGCACCCAATTGTTGGCACTCCTCAAGAAGGGCAAAGGTCGCCCGCTTGCCATTCTGCACACACAGGCCAGAGCAAACCAGTTGACTGGGGCCTAGGCCACGGGCCCTTGCGGCAAGGGAGACACCGCAGTGGCGACACTCATAGAATCAGGCTGAACGTGGACTCTGCCACGTCAAGGCGTGCAGGGAGGCAAGGAAGATGCACCGGCTGCTCAAGGGCATCCATGTCAGCCCACCACACTGCTACTGGTGCAGTTGAGTCAAACATCTGCGCACTGCTTCAGCAGCAGGATTATGCAGCTCCCAGCTGAAACAAGGTCAGGCACCTTGATGGCTCAACGAAGCAACCCATGACTTGCAGCGCGGGCACAGACGCCAGGCTGCCAGGCCATTGCCTCCCCCACACACACTTACTATCTGTGCATCACTCTTGACCAGCAGCCCCCTTGAGCCAGGTGGCAGCTGCAGGGCGGGCTCGAGCATCTGCAGCTCCCGAGGGCTCAGCAGCACCACACCCGCTATACCCTGCTCCTGCAGCATCACTGACCGCTGCTGCAGCTGCTGCACCTCTGCGTCTGATGTGGCCAGCAGCAGGCTGCCGTTGGCTTGCCACTCGAGTGCAGCCTGCAGGGCTGGGCTGGTGTGGGGCTGCTGCTGCCCACCTGCTGCTGCCAGCCGCTCCCACAGGGCCTTGCTGCGGGCCGCCAGGGCCCAGGAGCGGGAGGCAGGGTCTCGGTGTGCCATCCATATGTAGCCCTGACCTGTTGTGTGTTGGGGGCAGATGAGGGCGCAGCGTGTTACGTAACTGTATTCAGGGCCCAAGGAAGCAAGCAGCTGCCCCTGCTTCCCAGCAATGAGTTGGGGATACGGCTCGTGGGTATGGTAGACCGGCAGCAAGAAGTGATGCGACCTGCAGCATCAGGTGCCCGATACTGTGTATGTATGCACAGGCAGCATCAGCATCAGCAGGGCCTGTGTGGGCCTCACCTGCACCTGTAGCCCCAGCACAGGGCTGCTGAGCATCAAACAGGGCCACAGACAGCTGCTGGCTGCTGAGTAGGATCTGGCGCGTTATCAAAAGGCCGATGATGCCTGAGCCCACAACCACAACGTCCACCTCTGCTGAGGGTGGCCCCGCTGCAGCAGGCACTGCTCGTGCTGCCAGCCTGTGCAGGAGGGACTGCTGCTGGCGGCACACCAGCTTGCGTGCATGTACATGAGACAGGCTGCTGCATGGTGTGTGATGCAGCTGACAGCCGCTGGTGCATGCCTGGAGGAGCATGTGCGCCACAAAGTAGGCAGCACTGTACAAGCACTACAGCAGGGTGTTCTGTGGTGTTCTGTAGCCTGTGCACAGCAGCCACCAGTCCTCCAAGTGGCCGAGATACTGCGTCAAACGTCGAAAAACATGCGTCTGGGCCCTGCTCAAGCCCTTTCCAGGGCTGTGTGTGCAGTTCATTTGAAAGCTCCTGCTTCTCACTCAAGTCACCCTGTTACCAGACCTGATGCAGCCAAGGCGATCTCTGCAGTCGCGTTGAGCTCCTGTTAGCAGATCGTATCGCTGTTCCCCATCACTGCTGACGCTGCTGCAAGGAGAAGTGTCTCCATCAGCCATCGCAAGGCATCCCTTCATCTCGGGCTTGTTTTCTCTTCATTGTGTACACAAAACAGACATTTAAGCAGTTGAACCATGCAGCACACGCTGTTGTCTCAGAGGCCAGCTCCGTTGCGAGCCTTGCAACAGGTACTGTACTCTGGACACAGATGGTCAACCTTGACAACAACTCCCTATTTCACTGTTCCTCACTGCAGCCTCAATTGTGTGTTGCAGAGGCCTACTCTACAGGGGCGCCGCTTGACGTGCTCTCCAGTGTGTGCAAAGAAGGGCAAGCAGGCCAACGTCAAGGTGGGTCACTGCTGCTGCTGCCCACATGCGTGCCACACGTGTCAGTGACCCAGATGTGCTGCCACGTCCTGCTGGCTGCGGACACACCACAGTGGCTTGTATTTGCAACACATATGTGTCTTGGTCGTGGTATTCCATGCAGGTGAACAAACGTGGCAAGGTGTCATCAAGGCCAGGTCCAGGCTGGCAGCCTGGACAGGACGACCTGGCAGCAGCACAGCAGCCCCAGCAGCAGCAGGAGCAGCCTGCAGCAGCAGCTGTCAGCAGCACGCCACCAGCAGCAGCAGCACCGCAGCCACCAGCGCAGCAGCAACAGCAGTCGGTGCCGCAGCAGCAGTCAGTGCCGCAGCAGCGTGGCAGTCAGTTGAGCGAGACCCCTCAAGTCGTGGTTGACCGGATGTTGAAGCGCGTCATCACATTCGCCGGCCTGCCTGTGGTGACGGGCATGCTGCTGTTCCCTGTGTTCTGGTACCTGCGGGTGAGTCAGCCAGCGGGATCGCCCTGCCGCAACAGCCACAACAAGCACAGGCCATGAGTAGTTGCTCCCGTCGCTCAGCCTGGCTGCTGCGTCAGCCACCAACCCTTGACTCTCCGCTGCAACCACTGCAACTGCACTGTGACAGGCAGACTGCCATGCTGAAGTTCGCTGCGGTCTCTCGAGCTGAGTGCTGGTAACAACCCAGCAGGCCTGCCAGCGTGTGACAGCAGCGCCTGTGGCCCTGCTGTGCTGCCCTCATGCCTGTGCAGCCTGCTGACACTGCTCCTGCTGCTGGTCCCGCTCCTGTGGCTGTGGCTCTCCCTGCAGGTGGTCCAGAAGATTGAGTACCCCATCTGGGTGGTGTATGTGACCCAGGCCTTCATGTTTGGTGGGGGGCTGGCGGGCATCAGCTACGGCATCCTGTCCACCTCCTGGGACCCACGCAGGGAGGGATCCGCACTCGGCTGGACGGAGCTGCAGGTGTGCTGGCCGCAGGCTGCTGAGTGGTTGATGCTGTCCTGGTGGTTGGTGCTGCTGGTGATGCGGGGTGGGCAGCTGTTGCCTCACACCTTTGAGGGCAGAAGACAGGGGCAAGGGCTCTATCTTGGGGCGCAGTGCCTTTGCAGCCGTTGCACTGTTGACTGCTGATGTGCTCAGAGACTGACGGCCCTTTCTCTGCGCACTGCGCTGCTGCTGCTGCTGCTTTGTGTGCAGGCCAACCTCCCCATCCTGCTGAACAAGAACAAGGACCAGCAGGGGCAGTGAAGCAGCTGTGGGGTGCAGCACGCATTCTAAAAAATCCCCACAAGTTCTTTGGGCTGGCCAGCTTGACTGGAGGCCTGGGGCTGTGTGTACAGTGCAGCCTGTTACCAGGGCTGCAGGCTGCAACAGGCTGGGCAGGGCTGCAGTCGCATGAGGGGATGTCGTGGTAGTGTTTTGTTGATGGGGCAGTCCTTGAAGGGAGACGCTGTCTGATCATCCATGGCTACTTCACATGGCTGCTGGTCTCTGCCGTGACCTTCTGGTAACAGAATGGCTGAAGCTGCATTGAGTCTCGCTGGCTATCCACAATGCTGTAGACTTGAGATCAGCTCTCCTAGTTAGGGCCTTGTGCTTGCTCCACCAACAGGGGCATGCTGCAACTCATAAGTCTTCAAGAGCTGGCAGCAGGCTCTTTTGGTGGTTGTTGACCATGTTGTTTACCATGCATCCAACTGCTCTTGATCGCCAGCCAGCTAACAACCCCCCCTGAGGCAACAATCCTGGCAGCCGTGCTGGTCATATCAGCCTGTTTGAGCAGAGCAGTGTTACAACAGAAGCACCCAAGCAACATGCACCACACGAAAAGCACTGGACAGCGGCCGACACAGCCCAGCCCGGAGCGCAACCAAAGCGCTCACGGACGATTCGGGGGAAGGGGGGCCATCTACAGGTCACCGCAACAGCAAGCCAACTTATGCAGACCGAGCTGACGCTGCGCTCGCAAGTCGCCCAGCTCCCGAGACCCTGGTGGGGGTGGGCACCACTCGCCGCACGCCTCAACTTCACCAGGATACCTACCAGCCATCCAGACAGCCGAAGACGCTCAGCCTGTCAAACACACAGTGGGCCATCTCAGCTCAACACTGTTGCCACCCAACTACTAGGCCCAGGACACTCAGTGGGCCGTGACAGCAACCACTTTGCCACCCAAACTCTATGGGCCGGGGCTTGGTTTCTAACCAAGAGCACACCCGACTGGGCCAAGGGTGCGGATGGGGCTGCAATAGCCACCATTCGGGGTGCGTTAAGCAGCGTACGTGGGGGAGCTCTCCGCCTCACGGCAGATGCTGCCACCTGCGGCCACGCCACATCCGCCTCGTGTCCCATACCGGAGACACGTCGTGTATCTCACCATCGGTGAGAGTCACACATCAGACCTTCACAGGGTATGAACCCAGGAGGCAACGGCACACATCCATGTGCCAACCAGGACTGCGCACAAACCACACTGCCCCACACACACATGAGCCCTGGAACTCTCCGAGGCCTGGTGGGGTGTGTGCCCCATGCAGCACAGCACACGGGCCCTGCAACACACCACCCCGTGAGGGGTGACACACTGCAAGCAGACACAGCTAGGCCATGCCCACCAACTGCTGCTTCCACTGCTCTGACTCCTTTTTATGTTTCTGCATCAACCTGCTGGTGCAGGCAGCTGGCGTGAAGCCACCTGACACCCCCCCCTTGCTGTAAGGCTCAGCAGCACGCACACACACATGTCTGCAGCCACATGTGTGCTGGCAGCCACCTCGCCCAGGCACAGCTGCAGCAGGCGCCAGGTGCCCTCATGTGCTGTCAAGGCGTCCCTTAACGGCTCTTGAGGTAGTCCTGCAGCACGTTGAGGCCCTCAGTCTCCTCTCCATAGTCGGTGATGACTGCACAGCTGCAGCCCACCACCTTGCGGGCAGTGCCCTCGCTGTCCAGCTTGCACAGGCCCGCCCACTCACCCAGCTGCTTGTTCTCAGGCACACTGCAGGGGGCGGGGGCAGGCGCAGGAGGAGGGGGGGAAATGAGACCAACGGTGTGCCGAGCATGCTGCTCTACCCGCATGGTGGGTAGACAGCCCAGACACAAGCACGCAGCAGCAGCCCACACTACGCAGGAGTCCACACACCATCTGATTCAGTAGGTTCTCAGGCACCGCAGTACAGCAGTGGACTGCATCCCGTCCCTATTGAGCGCTCAACAAACCCCCGCTGCACTGCATGACGGGCTGTCCCTGCTGCTGCTGCGCGGTCACCACGCACCCCTGCTGCTGTGTTTTACCTGATGAGGTTCACGTTGTGCTCGCCACATAGTGCCTCAATGAGCTTCTTGTAGTCGGGCTGGTTGCAGTCCTCTGCCAGGATGCACAGCTGGGCCTCACCCTGCAGGGGGGGGCACGTGTGTGGGGGGGGGGCAGCCAGGGCAGCAGGGTTCACAGACATTGTCAAGTGCAGCTCAAGTACAGCACAAACTCACCATCATGCATGCTTGCTGGTTTCAGGCAAGGTGGTTATCAAAGCCGTTTGCTTGTGAACTCAACACCTACAGGATGCTGCAGACGACAGCTCAAGTGACAACGATGTATTGGCCCCACTGTCTGTAACCAACCCCCCTGCACTGCTGCTGCCGCTGCATGCTGCACTGCCCTGCTGCTGTGTGGTGCCACTTACACGCTCAATGGCGCGTGCAGCCTCGTGCAGGCCGCGAGAGAGTCCATCGTGTGCCAGGGACTTCTTCAGCACCAGCTGCACAGCGGTGTTGATGTCCATGGGCTCCCCAGGGGCGGGGGCAGCAACCACGGGGGCCTCCTCTCTGATGGGGCAGGAACACAACGGGGCAAACAGCATCAACAAGTCAGTGATTTGTGAGAGTGGCATGCGGTTACCGTTGAATGCATACAAATCAGACATCCTGCGCTCGTGCAGGAAGTTGTGGACGGGTGCATGATGGCTGCTGCTGCTGCTGTCTGCTGATCTGTCATGGGCCCGCACAGCAAAGAACATGCAAGGCAAGCCTACCGAACACGTTCATTGCTCAAGCATTGCTGACTACATGTCTCCAAAGTCACTGGCTCAGCTTATGTTCTGGCCATTGCAGGCGCCGCAAATGGTTTGCGTCTGCCTGCACTGCGGTGGGCAGTCCTGCCCGCTGCTCACCCTGCGTCAGACATCTTGGTCCTCGGCGATGTAAGCCTCCCGAATGTCTGAGAGTCCTCGAGGAAACTGCAGCAGGCAAACAGCAGCGATCAGTCAGATTCACACCAAACTCCAGTGAAGTTAGCAGGCATGGCGAGCCAGCATCATGGACATACCTTGTTTGTGGTAACGCTTAAAACAAGAGGGCGATCTTGGGACGTCGTGGGCTGATATCCCTCGCTGGACTTGGACATTTGAGACCTAATCCCACACCTTTGACCAGACCCACACTGAGAGCTTCGACCTTCGGGGTAAAGCTGGCCAGGAGCATGATAGAAGGTCTTTTGGTGTTGAGATGTGTCGTAACTAAGCTTTTGTGAGCCAGCATCCACCGTCTCAGAGGGCATCTCACTTGCTGGCTAAGGCCTAGGCCTTCAAGTGTGAAGGCTTCGCATGACAGGGAGGGCTGGGTGTGACAGATGCTTCACAATCGCTTCAATGTATTCTTTTTAATTTTCAGGGTCCAAACTGGCCTACTGGCATCAATGCCATCAGCAGCTTGCCATAAACCCAGCTGGCCACCTGATGTTGCTTTTCTGCAGGTTGCAAGCGCCCAAGACATGGCTTTCTGCATCTGTTGAAAATTGAAAATAACCTTCTGCTTGTTTGTAGACACACGCATGACCGCCTTCATACAAATGCACGGCAGAACCCGCCATGAAAACCTCTGTTACCGAGGTGGTTGAGTGCTGGCTACATAAACTCGGGCCCATCATGCCAAAACTAACCTGTAAACATTATAAATCAATCACCATCAACTCTTACGATTTCTCAACAGCTTCTGACTTGCCACCAACGCTTGAATGGCGCGCTGCAGGTGTGTTGCACTTGTTGCGGAGATGGTTCGCGTAGTAGCTGATGAATAGAGGATCTTTGCTGATGTATCAACCGTATGTATGTGTTTTCGCAGTATCATGCTGGCCCTTGGCCTGTTCCTGCTGGTGACCCGTGTGACAGCTGGTCCTTACGGAGCCTACATTGGCTGCTTTGACATCAACAGCATGGGACTCAGACCAGAAAACCTGCAGGTAAGCATCAATGAGAGCAGCACTGCCCCTGGCGGTAACGGCAGTGGGCTACCAGTGCACCATAGGACTGCAGCAGGACAACATCAGCACTTGGATCTCAGCTGCTTGCTGTGGTCGATGAATCCAGCTCTCTGTACTTTTCCAGCCTCCTGAGCTGCAATGCGTGTTTTGGACCTGAAGGATGCTGGATTTTGCTGCTGTTCTTCATGTGTGCAGGCCCAAACAGCAGCATCTGGCCAGCAGGCAGTTCAGTTCTGTGCCAGCACATGTGCTGCTGGTGGCTTCAGCCTCACCATCATCAGCCCTGACTACGGCTGTCGATGTGCTGGCATCACACCTCCCTTGTCTGCTAAGCTGGCTGAGTCAGCATGCGCAGTCGGTGGCAAGGGCGTAGCAGTCTTCTACAACCATGCATGTAAGCTGCACCCGCCTGGTGGCAGCCTGTGTCCCGCTATGCCAGTCGGAGCACCATAATCTCCAATGCTGCATGCAACCTGCTTCCAAGGTTTTGCTCAGCACAACCTTGCATTTCTGCATGACAGCTAAACAACTTGTAGTACTGTGCTTGCTTGCTCATAGCTTGGAAAAAAGGCCTGCCTGTGCATCCTGGGTAGCTCCTGTTTGCATGCTGACCTGGTCTGCCCTGCTGCTTGTCTGCTGCAGCTTCTGACACCCAGTCCTGCAGCCTGCAGGAGCTCCCACTCTCCAACACCACTGGTGCCTTCAGCGTTGCATACAACCCCGAGAACGTGCTGTTTGGTGGGGCAGCAGGCCCAGGTGTGATGCAGCTGCAGCTGGCAGGCACTGAGGGCACACGTGTGGAGTACAAGGGCGCCAGCCACCTGTATGGTCAGCACCAGGTCACAGCCAGCATCCCCTGTGCCAGTGGTGTCATCAGTGCCTTCTACCTGCGCTCCAGTGACATCTATGCAGACCTGGCCAGCAGTCAGGCAGCACCTGACCTCTTCTCCGAGATTGACTTTGAGTTCCTGTCATTTGACGATGACCTGTACGGCAACAAGCCCTGCTCAGTGTGGCTCAACACATTCAAAGAGTAAGCAAGCGACAGCTGCCAGTGTGCTGAGTACCAAGATGTAGTACATGTGGCTTGGCAGGTTGCTAGGTTCCTGACATTCTCATGACATGTGCAAGGCAGTAGGGGTGCACCTGCATGGGCAGCTGCCTCAGCCTCGGCTAGGCTTGAGCATTGTTGCCACTCTGGCAGACACACATTGAGCTGTAAACATGGACACTGCAAGGTAATAATGATGCATCACCATCATGGTACGAGCGGTTCACTGCATCACCCATGCACAGTCCTCACCCTCAAGACCTCTGCCTGCTGCCTGCTGCCTGCTGCCTTCTGCAGGGCCGTAACTCGGGGTGAGATGCTTGTGGGTCAGTCAGAGTACCAGTCAGCACTGGGCTGGCCCAGCACACAGAACACCAGCACATGGGTCACATACACCATCAACTGGCAGCCAGGCTTTGTCAGCTGGTCCATGAATGGCAAGGTGATGCGCACACTGCACACCGGGGACCCCACAATCTACTGGGGTGATCGGTCGACAACATATGACAGCCCAGACCTACCCATGCACCCTGTCTTCACCATGTGGTGAGCTTGCTGCTGTCCTACGAGGGGGCGCGCCTATGTAGAACATGCACGTGCTGCATGATGTTTTTTGCTTTTAGCATGCAGTGTGGCTCTAGGCCTTGCTCATTGCATGCTGGACTCCTGCAGTCTCTTGTACGTACAGTCTCATGCTGACAAGCGTCCACTCTGAGCAGCCAGCAGTGCCTGCCTGCTGTCCATGTCATACAATGACGGCATGCAGTCATCCTGTGCCACAGATCCATTGCCTGACATATTGTGACTGGTACATCAATGCTTGCACACTGTGCCTATACATGCCTCACTATCCAGCTGCTGTGCCGTGTGTTCCTGCAGGACGGACTCAAGGTCGCAGTTTGCGTTTGGCGGTAAGATAGACCCGACCAAGGGGCCCCACCACGCATCATTCAAGGACATGCGGCAGATTGTGTGCAGCAGCAGCACTCAGTCAGGCAGGAGCGTTGGCCCCAGCTGGCTGTATAGTGGCATGTGCAACCCAGCAGGCACAGCCTGGAAGTCATGCCACAGCAAGGCAGCAGGAGGGGCGCTGTTCTAGCCTCCTGTTGTGCCGGCAGTGCTGCCACAGGGCTTGGGCTGATAGTGTTGGTGTGGGGTGCTGCGGGCACTGCAACTTCAAGGCGGCTGTGTGTCCTTGTAGGTGACTCCCTGTTTGTGGTGTGCTGTGAGCATTGCTGGCTGTGTGCACATGTGCCGAAAGCTCTAGCAGTGCTGGGGCTGATGCAGCCCTGCGGCTGTTCGTCGGAGGCTTGGATCTATCTGTGTATTTGTCAAGCTTTGAGGTGCCTTCCTGGAAGAAGGTGTGACCGATACTGCATACAGTCAAGGCGGGTGCTTGGTCACTTGCTTTGGTTGATGCAAAAGACGGCTGCTTGTCAACAACTGTTGCATGAATGTTTCATGTCTTAAAGGCGGGTGTGTCACGGGCCCTCACGCTGAGGGCGGTACACGTAAGTTTGGAGACAGCCTGCGCTTGCTGTTGATATGGGAAAAGCCGGAAGTATGCTGTTGACATATGTAACAACCGGAAGTTACCCAGAGACGACCCCAGCCCGCACTGCCGATCCTGCCACTGCCAGATGGCCCCTCAGCTGTCTGGCCGCTCAATGCTGAGCACCTCCAACTCGAACACCAGCTTCTTGCCGCTCATCAGGTTGTTTGCATCCAGCTTGACATACTCGGGTGTTGCCTCCACCACGACAGCCATGCTGCCATTGGCCAGCTCAACAGCCAGGTCCTTGGCCAAGCCACCCAGGCTGCAGGCACAGGCACAACAGCAGCACAGGAGGGTGTGGCGCATGGGTTGGGTTGACTTGTTGGCACATGTGCAGCACAGTTTGTGCAACCCTTGGTGCTTTGCAGTTGACTTACAGCTGGAGGACGCACGCACCACCTCAGCTACAAACTGTTCAAAGCTTTTTGCAATGCTGACTGTGCTGTTGAGCCAGGCCTCACTTTTTGTAGCGCCCCTCCAGGCGCTCCACCTCTGGGTGGTCCCGGGGGACTGTGAACAGCAGTTCCTGCTTCCAGTCTCCCCCAGATATCTGCAGTCAACACAGCACAACACAGCACAGCGGTGGTTGGTAATAGGCAGCATAGCACTGACAGGCTACACCAGCCAGCACGTCTGGTGGTGCTGAACGGCTGCGGCTGTGGTTGTTCTGTAACCTGTGGGGAAGACTGCTTGCCCTGACTCATTCTGTGACCGCTTGTGCCAAGGGTTGAGAGACTAGGCTTGCGGTCACCAAAGTGGGTGCCAGCAACACATCTGCCGACTGCTGCCTTGCACACGCGATGACATCATCACCCCACCAACACTGTAAGTGATGGTGGCGGGTCACCAGAACACCTGTCATACCTCGAGCTCGATGTAGTCGTTCACGGCCAGCCCTCTCAATGCACCATCAAAGGCCTGCAGCACAGCAGCCACCACTGCGTCAGAGCAGATGCAGGCAGCACTGAGCGAATCAGGCGCCACGCCCCCTACCCCAGGTTATGTTGGTTGCCTTTGTAGCTGATAGCTTGCAGCTTCATGAGTATGTGCCACAGAATCCAGAATCTTTTGTAGAAGAGACAGACACATGCACTGCTGCTGTGCTGTGAGTGTGGTTGCTGCTGCTGTACAACCAGTGTGTCCTGACCTGGAACAGCGGGTTGCCTGTGATTTCTCCTGCACCAATCTCAAAGCTGAGGGGCTCATCCGCGTCCCTGCTGTTCTCCATCACCTGCAAGCAATGGGCAGTGCTGTGTTGCTGGGCTGTGAGCAATGGGTGCTGCTGATGTGCAGGCACACCAGGTGCTGTTGATGATCTGCCCGAGCAAGGAGTGCCGCCGCTGCAGATATGCCCGCTTGTTGCCTGCTGTACACCTGGCACCACCAGCAGTGTAGGCAACAGGCTGTGTGCTGCCTGCGCTGGCAACAGTACATGTTGTGTGTGCCGACACCTGGCACTGTGTCGCACAGGCAGCCACTCAATAGGTGGCAGGCGTCAGCACAGCACAGCACAGCATGCAGCACTCTCCTGATGTGACTCCCATAGCATTGGTCAACGATGTTGTGCAATCAGCGGTTGGCAGCAGCCACTGTCCTGTCATGACTCGACAAGCGCCTGCAATGTGCATGCTGGTGCCTGCAGCACCTGCCCTGCACAGACACCTTGTGCTGGTGCATGCCGTGCTGCTGTTAACACTCTGCTGCTGTGTTGCTCACCTGCCCATCCTCTGCTGTGCATTTCATGTGGAAGGTGACGACATCCTGTGGGTGAGGACGAGGGCAGGGGAGGTGGTGCGGGGGCGGGGCATACGAAGTGGGGACTCTGTGTGCTGGGGTGGGGCTGGGGT
>QAXK01006046.1:0-18582 GCA_004335735.1 Chlorella sp. KRBP
TGCCGTGCTGCGCCGTGCTGTGCCGCCTGCTGGCCGTGCAGCTGCCTGCTGCTGTGAGCTCGATGTCGCTCAACAAGCAGGGCAGCCACCTGCTGCTCAACTGTGTGGACAAGGTGGTGCGCCTGGCTGACGTGCGGCCGCCACCACCGGGCACAAAGCCAGTCAGCAAGGAAGCAGCAGAGGACGCACTGCGGGCAGCTGCGGTGAGCACACGCACGCACACCCCTGTCACCCCGTGCTATATATCTTGACTGCTCTGCCTTCAGCCTGTCTTCTCTTCTGCCTGACCCTTGCATGTTCATGCGACTCTTGATGCCATGTGGGACGCGTTCAAACTCTCAAACATTTCAAGTCTCATATACTCTGTACTCCATGCAGACACCTTGTGTCAACCCACACTAGGATAAAATACCAAACCTGATGTGAGCAGCTGCGTGAGCACACACATGCACACAGGAAGCGCACACACAACCGTCTGTCTGCCATTTGGGCTCTACTGGCCTGCACGCCTGCTCCGCTCCTGCTGCTGCTGGTGCTGATGCCATGTCCACTGCTGGCTGCCACCTTAGTCGACTCAGACGTCTGATGCCCCGGTGTCGCTGCTGCCTGGTGGGGGCAACCTGGTGAGCCTCATCGGCATTGCCTACCAGCTGAGTGTGGAGCGGGAGATGTTTGTGGGGGCTGTCTTCACACACGACAACCAGCACGTGGCCTGCGGGTCCACCAGCACTGCACAGCACCGCATCTACCTGTGGGTCAACGGAGGCGCACACCTCGTGTCCGTACTTGAAGGTGGGGGCGTGCAACAATGGCACTGTATTGTGTTGGCCCTGCCAGGTGGCCAGTGCTGCTGATGTTGCTGTAGGCTGTGCTGCTGCTGTCATGTGATCAGGACTTTGTTGTGCGCTGTGTCGGTGATGAGAGCAGCCAGCGCTTGCTGGGGAAGTGTTCGTGAGTGACCCCTCTTCCTCCCCTGTTGTTTGTGACGTGTGTGTGGTCACCAGGCCCCCGCAACGATGGTGTCCTGGACATGGCCTGGCACCCGCACAGCAACATGATGGTCACCGTGTCAACCATGGGCAAGGTAACTTACCATTGAATGACTGCCAGAGGGGTGTTCGGGTCTTCCCTGAACCATGCAATAGGAACAGTGATGAGTCACCCCAGGAGCCTTGCGCCTTGCTCGGCTCCCTGAGGTGGCCTGGCTTGATGTGGTGCGACGAGGTGTGGCATCAGTGCCGTGGGTTGGGAAAGCTGTGCTTGCAGCATGCGTGAGTTGTGGGGTGGCTTGAGGTGACGATGACATGGCGTTGCGTGCTGCAGTGTGTTTGGCCCTGATGGTGTTTTGTGCTGTCATCCATGTTGTGCAGGTGTATGTCTGGGCCCAGATATACAACGAGGAGTGGAGCGCCTTTGCACCCGACTTCAAGGTAAGCACCGCCACCTCGCTTGCGCCCTGAGGGAGTGTTGTTGCTCTGAGGGTGTGCTACAGCTCCTCACCCCACACACTCACCAGCATGCTCGACGTCATCAGAGGCTCTCAAGGATACATGGACCGTAGTTGTGTCTTACATAGTACAAGCAGGAGCGTTTTCAATCATATGGGAGCAAATTGGATCGGCCCCACCCGCTCCGACAATGTTGTCCGCTGTGGTGTCCGCTGTGTTGCTCGCTGCAGGAGCTGCACGAGAACGAGGAGTATGTCGAGCAGGAGGACGAGTTTGACATCAAGCCACCGGAGCCAAGCTACCCGGATGGCGCGCCCGGCGACGTGCGTGCATCCGCTCGCATCGACATCGTCACACGAGCCCCGCGCGGCGGGAGCGACATGGAAGTCGACGAATCAGACGACGAGGAGAAGCTCGTCACGCTGGTTGGGGTGAGTTGCAGCACCACAGCTCTCCTCGTGCGTCAATAGTGATGCCAGGATGCTATCCTGGTATATTATTGGCTAGGACATGTCATGAGTGGTATGGTGCCCCCAGCGCCACCTGTGATGTTGCCTGCTGATACAACGGTCAAGGAAAACCGGGTTGCAAGTTGAGGCTTTTGTGGCTAAGAAGACCCACCAACAAAGGCGGGACAAAACAAGTCTTGTCTTTGACAGTGTCTGCTGCTGCTGTCTGTCCTGCAGGAGATTCATGCAGGGGATGCCCCAGCTGCTGATGTTGACAAGGACGGTGGGGAGGAGCAGCGGCAGTCGGATGGCGATGCATGTGAGCAGGGCTGCAGGGCTGGGGGGCGATGTGGGGCAGGGTGCAATTGATGGGCCCGGGATTGGGGCTTGTATGGTGCGAGCGGACTCTGGTCATGCACGCCAACTCTGTGCGTGAGCACAGGCTGCTGTGGTTAGCTTGATCAGGCCGCTTGAGACAAGCAGCGCTTTTGGGTAGAGCTGGGAGGGAAACAAACGCACGATCGAGACCACAACAGCTGACACTGACCTGGTTGCCTACTGATTCCAGGCCCACCCAGATGCATCCTGGTCTGCGTGTGTGCTGTATGTGACCTGCAGCTGATGATGAGGAGGAGGAGGCGGGTCCTGGGGCCAGTGGGCGGACAGGGGAGGCTGGTGGGGAGTCTGACGGCGGCGGTACAGACCAGCCGCGCAAGCGCAAGGCTGTGCGGTTTGAGCAGTACGACGACAAAGCCTTTGAGGACCTCATGAGGATGCAGGAGGTGAGGGGTCTGCGTGGGTTGTGCTCATCGTTCCAGCCTTGGATACCATTGGCAGGCATGGGGCTGGGTGTGATGCATGCGGCATGCCATGGACCACAGTTGGCAGTTGCTTGGGGTAGGGCGATGCCTGTGGTGTGGGTAGTATGTGGAGTCAAAGCCATACTGCTGGCATGCAGCTCTTGGCCACAACATACGCACGAATGTAGCCAGGTGCCACTTCAAGCCTCATGGTAAAATGCTATCCTGCGTTGTGCACAGCATGCGTTGTGCTGAGTCCTGTCAATCTGTCCCTTGCTGGTTGTGTCTGCCTGCAGGATCACTTGAAGAACCAGGCCAACAAGCCCACCACATCAACAGGCAGGCGTGGGCGGCCGCCCATACCCAGGCCCAAGGAGCCTGACCACTAAGGTGGGGCGGGGGTACACAGCCTTGAGCAAGGTGCATGGCGCAAGGTTACAGGGGGTGCGGGTGCACTTAGCAGCATGCATTGCTGGCGCTTCCGTCTTGTGTTGTGCTGCTGACTGGTTGCCATGCTGGCGCTTTCACTGCAAATGCATGCCGTGCTGTCAGCCACTGATCTGCATCATGCCTGCTGCTGACACCGGTGCCATGCTGCTGCTGTCACTGCTGCCGCTGCACCCCGCCTTTGCCAGACCACTCAGCAGGAGGGAGGGGCTCAGGCGGCCAGCCCCTGAGGGGCACACACGTGTTTGCAAAGGGGCCCGGCAACCTGCTGAAGCCTTTCAATGGGGGCGCTTGAACCAATTGTGCCGACACCCAGGTGTCTGGTTCAGCGGTGACTGCAGGCAGGACAACACCTGGCAGCTGCACCCAGCCGCAGCACCCAGCAGCTGCACCCAGCCGCAGCACCCAGCAGTGGTGCTCAGCTGCAGCACTCAGCAGTGGTACTCACCAGTAGCACTCAGCAGCGGCACTATCCCTGCTGGTGCTGGCAGCAGTGTTGCATTGAGGTGGCGGGTGCAATGGCCGGCCTCTGCTGGCGGCTGGGGCTGCACCTGCAACCTGCTGTGTTTGTGTCGTGACAGCAGTGGATGTCTGTCAAGGCAACATCTGCATGACCAGTGACCGGCTGGCAGCCCAGACTGCGTTTGCTGCTAGTCGTGTGTTGTTGTTGAACGCCCTGCAGTCAGTATGACACAGCCTCTTTGGCAGCATGGCGGTTCTAGCAATGCAGTATCTGTCCAAGGGCAAGGTAAGGTGCCACAGCTGAGCAGGTATTGCGTGTGTGGCATGCGCCAGAAGGGACGTGAGAACTAATGGCATAATGCCGTCAGCTGCATGGAGCGTCTCTGGGAGTGCTTGGTGATTACACCTGTCAGCTGTTTGGTGCAGTTTGTCAGGAGAAGGGTGTCGGGACCAGGTGACTGTCGAGCTGGCAGCCCTTGTGTGTTGCGTCCGGGAGCTTGCATCTGCGCACTGAGAAGAACGGTGTTGGTAACTGAGCTTGGAGACTGGTTGCAGGCGGAGTCATCTGGTTGGCAACATGACTTGGATGTGACAACTTGTGTCACCATACAGCATCCGCAGTTGGTCCATTGCGTGAACGGCGAGCAAACACACACACACACACACACACACACACACACACACACACACACACACACACACACACACACAGAGAGAACGACATCTCCTCGTTATCCTTATTCTCCCCACACATTCTGTAGCAGTCTCACATGAAAGATTTGCAGGGTAAGGGTCCAGGGCTCTCACCATGGACCAGAACCAGAGACCCGGAAGCAACACAAGCTGGATACCAAGGCCACACCCGCTACTTGACATCGACACCAACTCTGACAATGTCCATCAAAGCCAACTTCCAATTGACCTTCACATACTGTGAAGCTGCCTTGTTGTGCAGCGTGATCGGCCCTGCAAGTCTGCATGCTGCTTGCATCCTGTATATCCTGACATGACGATTTGTCACACATAGGTTGCAAGTGCTTCGCCCTGGGGTACGGACTGTGCCAATAACCATCTGCCCATCAAAGCTGCCTCCAAGAACAACACAGGACCAGCAAGCACACCTGGTGGGACCTACTCAGACGCTTTAAACAGGATTTGGAAACACGGCCAAAGCATTTGTTTGGCAAACAACTGGGTGATACAGTGTATAAGTTCACAAGCAACCGGTGTGGGTGTGTTTTGAGCTTTCTGCAGTGTCGTCATTACTGCACTGCTGCTCACAGGTTCCTGTTTCCGACATGAGGCCAACAAACAGTCCCGGCCAACAGGCAATACACAGTGCACTGGACGGGCAGTACACAGTGCAGTGCACAGACAGCACGACACACAGCTCACAGGCAGTACCATGCATCACACACAGGCAGTCAAACAAATGCACAGGGGTCCTGGCATGCCCTGCAGGCAGAAGCGCACATGACAGTGCGGATACAGGCAGTGCAAACAAGCCTGCTAAAGCACCATGCCGTGGTGGCAGTACAACACATCGGACACATGGAGTACGTGTAAGAAGCAAGCTGTGTCTCCGCTACCGAACCCAAACAGGAGCTGCGCAGTCAAGTGTTTGGGGTGATGGCTCCAAGCTGCAACTTGAGTCAAGCCCTGGGCTACACAAGCTACCCATGTGGCTCTGTGCCTTCCCCAAGTGGCGCTTGAAGCGAGCTGGTATGCCTCAAAACGGTGTCCTTGTGCAATGCTCAAACAGGCCGTCCAGTGCTGTGCAGACAACTGCCATCCAATGCAAGTTGCCGCCTCTGTGCCATCATGGCTACGGCAGCACAGTCTGCTGCAGGCTACTCCCATGCGTTTGTGCACCCAGCTGACCTGCACACGCTGCATGTGGCGCCGCACATGCCCACGACAGTGTGCTATTGCTTTGCAAGTGACCGCCAACAGCTGTGCAGCCCACAGATGTCCTGCTTACGAAACACCGACGCCAGCACACAACCAACAGTCAACATGTGACCCATGCCCCTGGCCACAGCTATGGTTTTAGGCATTCACACGGCCAAATGCCACACACCCAAAAGACAGCCCACATGCACAAGCCAGCCAGCTGCCATTGGCGGCAGGTGGCAGTTGACAGTTTCTGTGAGACATTTCTAGGTTGGTCTGTGCGGTGTGAAGCTGCATGCGTTGCAGAGACAGGTTCCACACGTCTCAAATGTACCGCTGCATCAACACAGCACGACCACTGCTGGCATTGCGAGACTTGCACAGTCAGTGGTAGGCTCTGGCAACCAGGCTTGCATTGCTTCTCAAACCTTATCAACAAGTGCACCACCGGCATGACCTCCAGGCAACCACGACTGTAAACCACCGGCCAAAAAGCACCAACCACACATGCCCAAGGCGCATGCCCAGTCTTTTATTCAGACACTCAAACCAGTGAGCCGTAGCACTCTTGCGCAACCCGCAGGTCTGCCGGAAATGGCTAATGTTCACTCTGGTGAAGCATGGCACTTGACCATGCCATGCCCCATCCAGTTACCAGTATGCGGTCCCACTCCCACATGCACACAACTTTATATGCGCCCTACAGCACTGCAGACCTGACGTGCACACACTGCTGGTTACCATTGAGGAGAGTCACCTCCAAACGTGCAAGACCCACAACAGGCTCGCCATGCACACCCAGCCTACTCTTGCACCACATTTTAGGTATGTGCCCTGTTGGCAGAAGCTGCTGCGTTGGCTGGCACTGAGGCCCCAAAACACGGTGATGATGCACTGCAAACGCTTGCTTGCGAGTTGGACCCATCAGCCTCCCCTCAGGTCCATACAGCACACACACGCACACATTCAACACACATCCTGGCTTGAAGCCAGCTGGACAGCACATAAGTGCAGGGCGCTGCACTTTCACTCAAGCAACCGTATGCTGCAATTTGTGGCGACCAGAAGCATGTTCCAAACACCACCTCGACATGAGCTTGCCCCCACACAAAAACAGCTGGTGATCAGCCGGCTTGCCTTCGCGTACAGCCCAGCACTACTGCAGGACGACTGCAGAAGCCCACAACACACCCAGGTCAGCAGGTTGCCGTTGAGCTCACAGGTTGTTGAGATGCATGCCCAGGCAAAACTGCCTGGCTGAGAGCCAACCAATGACAGTCGTGATCCATAACAACCCCACACCGCTTTCCTTTCTTACCATGCGTTTGAATACCGTCAGGAAACACCATGGGGTGGCTGTACGCCAGCAGGGCTGGCGCAGGTGGATGGGTGAGGAATGCTGAGGGAGCTGGCAAGTACCTCTGCTAAGTAGCTCTGCTGAAGCAGGGCTGACAAAGTAGGCGTGTCTGTTGATTCGAGTCCTGCACAAAAACGCTGCACAGTAAACAAGGTGTGCGCACACTGGCAAGCACCTCACTGTGGCAGCGACACAGGCATGCGGCTGCTGCCTCCCAGCAAGCACCCACACAGGCACCCAGGCATAGCTCGTGTGTGGTTGCTGACAACTGCTTCGCCAGCAAGCGCGCCACATAAACAGAATAACGCCCACACCAACGGCATCAGCAGAGCCAAACATATGAGGAAAGACGTTGAGGCCGTGTGACTGACGTATTTGTAACCTTACCCGCGCGCAACCAGCACCACATCACAACATGCGCGGCGCTCAGCAGCCGAGTGAAGCACACAAGCCAAGGACTCCTCTCCTGCAGTCATCAGATCTGTGCAACGCTGCTGCGGGGTACGCCGTGTTTGTGTAATGGCGCTTTATTTATGCACCCCCGCATTGGCGTGCCTCCGGCACGGCCACGAAATCGCGACGCCGAGGCGCAATTTCCGGGCCCCCTTTTCCTATTGAATGGTACTTGGGCACACCATCAGCACCCACCCATAGCCAGTCGCACGCATAAACTTTGCTGCGCGCGACCACCCCCACATCACAGCATGCATGGCCTGAGAAAACAGCACACCGGTGTGGCCATGCATGCCACAGCACACCCTGCTGGAGTCTGCCCAGCAGGGCCAATTGCGCTTGTAAAGGCAACCGAAGGGTGATAACCCCCATGGGACGTGCCCAGAATAGAATACCCTGGCCCTGCATGCTGCGACAGCCTCTGTTGCAGGGCGAATTGAAGTCATCACACAGTGCCTCAAACATGCCAGGCGGGCGTTGGAAGGGCAAAACAGCCCATGGGCAACCAACCAAAAATACCTATGCCAAGAAGAGGTGACATGTGCCAGAGATAGTTGCCAAGTGTTGATGCCCTTGCTTGCACGACAATAATACCCTGAGAGATGAACTAGGGGAACCCAACATCGGCCAAACTGCCAAGCTGCATGGCAACCACCGCTTGGCAGAGAGGCAACGATCACAACACATGCAGAAAAGGATTACCTTCACAGCCACAAGCACCCACTGTTATTGAGGGCATGAATTTGCTGCAGCTGTCCTGCAGCAAACCATGCCAAGCCTGCCAGAGCATGCACCTGACCAGTTGCAGAGTGTGTTGCGGGTGTGACTTATTGCGCCGACAAGGATCGGCTGCCTACTGTCTCTAGCAGAAGCGGTTACTAACCCCGCACAGGGCGCCAGTGCTTGCCGCTGTGCGCAGGCCTGTGACTGGCGGACCACTGCACACCATCTGCTTGAGACCTTGGATCTGAGCTGACACGTCTGCAAGTTGGCTCTGCAGCCGAGCCATGCGCTCAGCCAAAGCCGCCTCATGCTGCTGCTGCTGCTGCCGCGCCTGCAGGCCTGGTGTGCCTGGGTGCTGCACCGAGGTCATGCCATGCATGCTCAACACACTGGTCTCGGCCTGTGCTGGCACAGACAGCAGCACTGGTGTGCTGGTGATGACTGGCACACTGGTCATCCTGCTCAGCCCTGCCCAAGCTCCTGTGGGTTGTTGGGAGCTGGAGGCCAGATGTGCTGGCATGGCGGGAAACTGTGCTGGCATAGCTGTCCTGCTGGGCGCCTTCAGGAACGACGGCATCTCCATGCCTGGCAGCACCCCAACTGACCCAACTGCAGCAGACGCAGACCGCTTGAGCGCCTGCTGCTTCTGCAGCAACTCCTGCAGCCTGCGCCCCCGCTGCATGCATGCCTCCAGCCTGTCAGCACCTTTTGCTGCTGGCTCAAGGGACATCGCTTGGCTGATGCCCTGGCTGTGCTTGCCGTACGCGTCTGCAGCAAGCTGTGCGCTGCTGTTGCAGGAGTCCTCAGACCCATCTCTGACTGCGAAAGCAGCAGCGGCAGCAGGCCCTGGGTATGCTGGGATGGGCTGCTGCAAGACTGGGGCGAAGTGATCAGTGGCCAACTGGCTGGTGCCCGGGCCCATGAACTGCATCTGAGGAGCTGGGCAAATCATGGCATTCGCCTGCTGCTGCAGCTGCGTCTGGCGCTCCTGCTGCATGCACAGCTGCATTTCGTGCTGCATGAGCGCATCCAGGTAGCTGTCAAATGCCTCGTCAGCCACAGAAAGCGTGCGGGCGCCACTGCCTGCTGCAGGCATACCCATGAACCCCAACTGCGGCTGCGCCTGCAGGGGCTGCTGCATCCCCATCATGTAAGCCATCTGCCCCGCAGCTGGCTCTGGCTGGCTGGCAGCGGCAGCAGCACATCCAAGCTCGTGCTGCATGTATTCCTGCAGCTCCAGGCCTGTGTCCATTGCCCCTGAGGCGCCACAGCAGAAGGCTGTGCCAGCAACGCAGTTGGTGCTGCAGGTGGCGCTGGTGGCAGCATAGGGGCTGGTGGTGTCGTTGAATTGCCGCTGCTGGCTGTGCAGGCCTGATGGTGAGCCTGGCACATCAGAGATGCTCCTTGTGGAGGCTGGGGCCTTGCGCCGCTTCACCAGCCTCTCACGGCAGGTCCTACGCAAGGTGTGGCACAAACAGAGGGTGTGGCACAAACACACAGGGAAACACTGAGAATGTTGCGCACCCATGTTGAGAGGCATGTGAACGCAGGCGCCATCAAGAGAAACACACATCTTACAAACAGCACTGCCGCACACAACACAGACCCAAATCTTGACGTCAGCATGCAGCGTGCAGCGTCCCACCAGCAGTGAATGCGTCTATGTGGCTGCTGCAGGCATTCAGGGAGATGCAGCTGTGTTGCTTCACAGGCACACGCCAGAGAAAGGTCTAAGCGGCAGTAAGAACTGTGCAGGCTCACCTGCGGACGCCCTCAAACTGAGTGAGGGGCTCGAACTTTGCGCACTGGTGGCACCAGCGGTGGAGTTCATCTAGTCCAGGCAGCGACACTGCATCAGCCTGCAGCAGGCGCACAGCACTTGATGTTGGAAGGACGATCACACAAGTGTGTCACAAGCACCAGGCAGCCACGGATGCTGACAGAAATATCAGGCAAACTTAAGCACATTGAAGCCACTGCATCGTTGCTCAGCGCAACACAAAGCTGTATGGCTTCAGCTGTCAGGGCAAGCAGTCAGTGACTGGCCCAGTGTACCCAGTTACGCCTGTTACAGTTGTAACCTCTGACAGGCAGGGAACCACTCACCTGCAGGTGGTCCAGGCAGACCTTCTTCTTTATGCAGTATCCCTTGGCCTCTGAGGCTATTAGGTCCTCATCACACACCTGCAGAGTTGCAAGTGGAAGTTGCAGTACAACCTGTCAGCCTTGATGCCTGCTTTGACCGAGGAGAACAGGGCAACCAAGCCACAACAGGAATCAACACCAATACATATAGGTGTGTCAACATGGCGCTGGCCAGTCGAGTGCATGACTGTGGAAAGCAGCAGCTGCTCAGCTGCAAGCAAACCAACAGAGACGTAACCCCCCCACTCCGTTGGCGAGGCCATTGCACCTGCGTACCTGGCAGCACGCTCTCTTCTTGAATAGTCTCCCTTCCTTGAGTTTGGCCATCCGAGGCGTCAGGCGTGATGGAGACCAGCCGGGCGTGGCAGTCAACACTGCACAGCCGCTGGTGATTTGGATGCCTGCAGCCAACAACAGGATGAGAACAACAACCATAAGGTCAGTAATCTTTGTAGTGACCGGAAAGAGACGCACGTGCGCTCTCGTGCCGTCACCTTGGCGCACATGACGTGGTTTTGCAGCATGCGTAAATGAGCTTCAGCAAATCAAAGAAACGCTTCAACATGTCTCACAGTTGTTGCAGCTCGATGCCAGGCCGTACTATACGCACCAGCCAGGAGTTGCAGTTTGCCGACAGCCACAGTGGGCGTGCTGTGTGCACGATTGAGCTAAGACAATGATCACCTACTGACCGCAAAGTGTGCTGCAGCTGCTTGACCAGCAGCGGAACGGACTGAGTGTTCTGTATCTGCGTAACTCGCCAGAAAGCTTGCAGCTCGATTGTGATAACTTGGCTTAATCGAAAACAACATGAACTCAATTCGTTGGTACAAGCATGCAGCCTGATCGACAGCGCACCGCTGCAGTCCTGAAAAGTTTTCAGTGAAAACACTATGTACGGAAAACACAGACCTGAACCGCAAGATTTGTAGTCACCAAAGGCAGCACCGAGCGAGGTGCAGGCTCGCCAGATACCTCTCATGCACACTGTCTGGTCGTAACTGCTGCGCAAAGGTGCCTTGGTGAATGAGCCATGCGCACTGTTGCCTGAGAGCAGCAACACAAACAACTTGATTTGCGTTCCAGCAGCCTTGCATGGCAACCAGCTGACAGATCCGAATGCTTTCAATGCTGACTGATGCTTGCTGTGATGGATACGAACACGGTGGAGCAGCTGCAGGCACTGTTCCTAACCAGGACCCCAACCCCGACACCCCCACACAGAGAGGTTCACCCCCATGGTGACCCCAGACTTGACTGGGACATGTGCTGGCTCATGCTGCTGTACTTAGCTGCATTAAGATCCTTATATCGCATTCATCGCCATGTGACTCTTGACAGCGCACCGCTGTCATCCTCTGAAAGCTGCACAAGCTCTGTGTTGACATTGGTGGGCTGGGCCAGCTGTGATCGTGTCCAACTATCACCATCCTGCAACCAAGCATCAGTCTTTGAGAGGACCGACGCATTTAGTCGCTTGTATGCTTCGATGAGTGATGATGCCTGCCTCCCTTCCGAGTGAAGTGGCAAACACACGCCAAGATACTCAGTCCTGTGCTGTTGCGCTTTCCCAAGTGGGTGGGTCGGCGGCAAAAGGCAGGTAAGGATTGCATCAGTGACACACTATCCCCCTCGTCTACATCCGAGTGGTTGGGCAGTTGAGATGGGCTGACCTGAGGCATGATGCTGTATGCAGCCAGGTCCCTCACCCAGTCTGCTGCTGCTGCAGAAGCAGCGCAAAAGCAGCACTGGCAGACCTCAACAGCCGCACAAGCCATCATGCTCTGAGGCGTGATACAGACGCACTCGGGCCTTTGTGTTCCGCTTGAGGTTGCTGTGGTGTGTGTTGCACCGCTGGAAGGCAGCGGAAAGCTGCTGCGCATGTGTGTCCACTGATTGTGTTGTTCTCTTGTTGCTGCATACAGGTTTGATGTGACATGCCTCCTGGTGCAATTTTCCACATTCCACTGCTCTGCGTGGCGCTGTCCACAGCCATGCTCATGGGCTGCCGGCTAGGTGGCAGGCTACGCATATGACAGCTGCTACAGGGGGTGACGCTAGGCAAACACCGCAGCACAGCATCTCTGGGTGGGGGTGCTAAGGATATTGCAACAGTTCTCCTGATACGTCCTGTTTGGCATGTGGTTACGACGTCCAGAGTAGGCAAGACGTCCTGCTGTAGCTGGCCTCTCTGGTATGCAAGGAGACAGGCTGGCCAGGTGGGGGGGGGGGCACTGGGGCAACCAGTTGCGAAAATCGACGCGTTGATATCAATTACCACCTCAACGTGAGGCTAAAAGCGCAAAGAGACGACACCCGGACTGCCGGAACGAAAACCTGACTGGGTTTCGTTTACGATTGCAAAGTGTCCAAGCCAAGGCCAAGTGCCGAACCATCGCACGCACTTTGGCACAAAAGTCACGATGCAGACCCTTGCAAGCAGCTCGTTGACGGCAAGGCCTGTGGCCGGTGTGCGCAGCTGCGCGGCCCCACGGCCAAGCCTCCGCCACAGCAATGGTGTGAGGCAGCAGCAGCACCAGCGGCAGCAGCAGCGCGCGGCTGTCGTGTCAAAGGTTTCCGTGACCGAAATTCAGGAAATTGAGAGCATGGAGTTTAGGCAGGAGGCAGCAGCTGGCAGCAGTGCAGGACTGCCCTCAGGCAACGTCAAGGTGAGCACCAGAGCCCAGCACGCTGGTATTGAGGTGCACGAAGTGATATTTCGTTGGTTGTATTGATGTTGGACATCCAGCATCAGGCTGACCATGCAGGGGTCTTGCAAAGTGGCACCATTGCTGTTGTGCCTCACTGCTGCTGCTCCAGCAGCACCATACTGACGCTGAGCCCACAACTGCATCTGCTTCGTTTCACTCGTCCCTGCAGTTGCGCGTGAGGATGCGTGGCTACGACATTGGCATCCTGGCAAAGGCAGCTGAGCAGATCAAGCTCATTGCCCGCATGACAGGCGCCAAGATCACAGGCCCAGTCATGCTGCCCACAAAGAAGAAAATCTACTGTGTGCTGCGCTCCCCACACGTCAACAAGGACGCCCGCGAGCACTTTGAGATCAGGATCCACAACAGGCTCATTGACGTGACTGGCCTGTCCTCCCAGACAGTGCAGGCGCTGCTGGAGTGGGTGCCACCCTCAGGCCTGGAGGTCGAGACCAGCATTGTGTAAAGCAGCAGCTGCACACACAGCAGCACAGGCAGCAGCACAAGCAGCATCCAAGGCAGCGCACACGCAGCAGTGACTGCCCACGCAGCTTGCTGCAGCAGCATGGGCAGCTTCAGTAGCCCGCGCAGTGCTGGACGCAGTTCAGGGCCAAAGCAGCAGCAGCGGAAGTGGCAGCAGCATCTGTGCCGTGCAGTTGAGCGCGGCAGTGTTGGCATGCGGGATATTTGTTTGGGCAGGGCTTTGATGTTGACGCAGCGGGATTGGCATGTAGGGGTTGTGGATCATTTGGACACAGGATCGGCTGGACAGCGTGTGCACCAGTGCACATTGTGTGCAACTCCTGGCTTGGTGTTTCTCACACAGCTGCGTGCTTGATGGGTGACATGTCCTGCTGCTAACTGGCATGGTTAATGCTTATACGCGGGCATACATGGCTGCCAGAGCACTGGAAGCTGTTGGGGGCTGCCTGCCAGTCAGCTCGTCAGCCCGTCAGGTCTGTGCATGCAGTGAGGGTCCTGTTCGTTGTGTCCATGTAACAAACTGGGGCAGTGCTATGCTGTATATTGGGTGCTACACCGTCCTGATGGCACAGTGGCTATGCCGGCTGTCTTGTGGGATGCGGACCTCAGTGCAGTGCGTACTGGCTTGTAGGCAGCTCGCACTGTGCTCTGTTTTGCCATGTGTCAGCTCTTTCGATGATCCTTGGGACCCTGGAAGCAGCAGCACTCTATTTACAGAAGCATGTGCCATCAGCAGGTGGTTGGACATCAGTGCATGCCTTCATAGCCCAACAGGCACATTCACAGCCCACAGGCACAAGCTATGCGCTGTGATAGTGGTGTACAGCAGCAGGAGAGGGTGGGCAAGCTGTGCTTTTCCTGTCAGAGATGTACCAGCCATTGCTACTTGCATGCCACAAGCACGCGCCTTGGAGATCCCAGCATTTATTGATCAGGCTCAAACAGTTCCCGCCATCAGCGCTCAACAGCTGTAGGCCCGTCAGCTGGCCCTTGGTGCCAGTTCAGATCAATGTGGTATGTGAAATCCCTGTGGCATGGCCTTCATCATTATTTGTACACAAGCCGTGCAGTATAAACCATGGCATTCAGAGCAGCAGATGGTGACTGAGAAGCAGTAGCAGTCAAGCAACACCAAGATTGGCATTGCATCTAGAGTGTTTCTCATTGCAAGCTGTTGACAGCAGAACTTACAGGCAGGCGTTGCAAATCATTTACGGTAGCCCAGGGCATTCAACGGTAACGGACAGCGAGCAGTCTGCCCCAATTGCATGGCATCATGGTGTCCTTGCAGTCACACCCGCTGAATGGTGTGGAGTAGTGCAGTCTGAGGGGCAAGGAGCATGTTGTTTGGAGAATGCACATGCAACTTGCAGGGGCGGGCTGCAGTCCAGTGCAGGACTGCTGTATGCAGCCATGTCACAGAGACTCTCTGCCAGCACGTACCCACAGAATGAAATAGTTCATTACAAAAGATTCCAAACAACAGACCAGCTGTCCAGCAGCATATGGTCATGCATCCCCTGCCAACCTTTGGCAGGGCACCAGTTGGCCAGGGCACCAATCTTGCAAGACAGACACTACATGTACGCTAAACGCAACCAGAAGAGGCAATAACAATCTTATTTAAGATGTTCGGAACATCAGTACTTCTGAAGAGCTCAAGGAAAGACGGGAGCTCGCCAGGTTGGTCTGGTGACAGTGTGACAGTTGTCATACACATTCTTGACCGTGAGGCACTGGCGTACTTGGAACCAAGGAAGCCGTTGCACAAAGCGTTATAAAGTTATATTTATCCTGCAGTACTCCTTTAGATAGCCCCTGCTAAGCATCGACAAGGCACGCTTCAAGTGCCGTCCCGCCAGCCCCAGTGACACCTCATTCAGAAGGTGCCCGCTGCATTCAAGATGAAGACTTCAGCTGCATGCTTTGTGCTGGTATGCCTGATGGTTGGAGCTGTCCATGCTCAGGTGGGTCCTGAGCGCGCGCTCCGTCACTGCACACGGGTGACTGTACTACACCTGATTAGCGCATGCATGTCGCCGCAAATGTCCCGTCCAGGATCTGATATCAAATCTCGATTCGTGCTCTTGTCTCGATACAGGACAACAAGGCCGCGGGGGCTAGCAAGGAGGCCCCCACCAATGCTGTTGTGCTGCAGGTGGCCAAGGCAGTCAATGGTACCACCACAGACAAACCAGCACCCGATGCCTCAAAGTCAGCAGCTGCAGCACCAGCTGCCAAGCCCGAGAACAAGGCCGTTGATGCCCCTGCTGGCGACAAGAGGTCTGCTGCACACGCACAGCAGCCACTCTTTGCAGGCGCACCTAAGAAGAGTGGACAGCCTGCCAGCAAGTCTGCAGGCCAGTCTGTAAGTGCAGTCAACATCGCCAGTACAACTGCCAACGCTGTTGTAATGATTGCTGTGCTTGTGTACTCTGCTGCACTGTGTGTACAGTCACCACCATTAGCCAGAGCTTATCCGCTCTGATTCAGGCATGCGCTAGTGACAGTGGGCATAGTGGTCTATGCCACATTGCATGTGCAAAACACTGCCTGGATTTTTGCACCAAGTAGGAAAGCACATACGTTGGCAGCACAGCTTGTGAGCTATTCTGACGTCAAAAGCCTCGCATAGTGCACACTACCATACCGTTGGCCGCTCCAAGGTGACTCCTGCTGTGCTGCTGTGCTGCTGTGCTGCCGGCCCTGCTGTGTAACTGCTGTGACCCTCCCAGGCTGTTCGCTTTGCTGCCGCCAGTGCTGCATGGCAGCAGACCGCCACCTCCCTCTCTTTCAACCCCCTGTCCAACCAGAGGGTCCTGAGCCCCCTGTGCCCTGGTGACGCAGAGGCAACTGCCTGCGCGTCCTTCTCAGGCAACACTGCTGTTGTGGTGAGTCGACATAGGCCCCGGCTCCTGCTAATGCACACACGCCCTTTGCACATTGCAAACCACACAGGCGGTCTAATCCAGCCATGCTCCCAGTCCTTTAGCGATCAGCACTGCCCATGACTCTGCTGTTGGGTTGTGCGGGAGGGGCTTGAGCAAAAGCACCATGCCTTGTCACCATGTGGTGTGCCTGGTGCTCCTTCTGCCCACCCTTGTGCAGGTGTCATCTGTCATGCCCGCCATCGGCACTAATACCAACGTGAAGACAACCCAGTGCTTCTGCGACTTCAGGAACACAGTCAATAGCTTCCTGCCAGCAAATGGCAATGAGGTGTACAGGTGTGCAGTGTACTGCCAGTAAATGGAGCCACAACAGTAGACCTGGCAGCAACCAGCAGCGGCTGCCGCAAACAGACACCCTCAGCAGGATGGTTGTTGGTTCAGGTTACTGCCGGCGCCATGCCAGTCTGAGCTGCGGCTCACGGCACCATGTGATGTACTGTATCTTTTCCCCATCTTTGTTTTCAGCGACATGCTCCAATTTGAGCAGCATAGTTACACTCAGTGATAAGCCACCCATGTGTGTCATGCACAGGGTGCATCTTCAAGGGTTTACTGGGTCCATGACTGATCCAGGCATGGTGAAAAACCATGAGATGCACGAACCATGAAGTTCAATCTGGCAGTACTCAGCCTGGTGCAGCCATTGACTGGCGCGCGCTGCATGGACTCTCTGGCATCGTGCTTTGATCTTGAGTGATGAAGCTGTCATTTTGACAGGCTTGCAGGCATCAAGTGTCTGCAGTCATGACGAGTGAAACCCTGCTGCAGGTTGCACTGCTGCACAGTCACTTGCCTTTGTCATATGTACCATGCTCAGTGTGCTGCTTTACATCTGCAGCGCAGTGCTCAATGTGCTGCTTTACATCTGCAGCACTCTGTGGTAACTATCCATCAATGGGTGCATCTTCCTTTCAGCTGCCTCGTGCCATCCATATTGTGGTGTGGGTTATCAGCATATCTGCACTGTTGAGTAAGCATAGCAGACTGCCAGGCTGTCCAAACACAGGACTCCTGTTGGAAGGTGCCTTTGTAGGGCAGGGCCTTGGCCTGTCGGCACCTACTTATGGACTGGGAATGCCTTGTGTGCAGGGTGTGGCAGCTTTCGTAGCGTTGCTGTCTTTCCACCCGCTCAATAGGCATTCAAGGATTACTGGCTTACACAGCATTTTGAGCAGTCGACTGCTGGGGTCTGGAGGTTTTGCGTGTTGACTGTGCAACCACAACTGTCTGCTCCTGGTGTACCATCATCCTTGGTAGAGAGGGCAGCTGGTGTGACGCGCACAGCTGCGCCTGTACTGCTGCGTAGTAGTACTCAGCTTCAAATGTCCCACATGATCCGCACAGGCTACATGGCAGTGACGGTCGCTGCAATGCTGCTGCAACAAAACGATGGTGAGGAGCAGAAGTGGTCAAGTCCATGCATCCACAACAGCTGCTAACAGGATACTCGCATGTTGCTGCCAGTGACACAGCCGGCTGCAATGGGTGCTGCATACCAGCTGCTGCTCATACATGTGCACATGAACAACATACTGTCTAGCTGGTGGCTATCTGCCTGCTGCCACAGGACCAGAAGCGTGGTGACTCGCTTTGTAGCGCTCATGTCATTACAAAGCTCTCCTACCAGACAAACACACACCCAGACAGGCCCTCAGACCTTGCACATTGTACCATAACAATCGGCTGAACCAGCCAGCATACTGCATGACTGGCGCACAGGACCCTCAAGCCACTGTTCAGGCGGCGCAGAAACCTGCCCGCCTTGCAGCTGCCACCTGGGCTATGATAACAGCCTGCCTGGGCAGGCGCCATCACAACAGCAGCGCAGGTGCGGCTGCATTGGTGGTGCTGCAGACCACCCCATGACGTGCTGCACTGCGAGAAACCAAGCAACTGCAGACACGCCTGACGTGGGAGCACAGTGCAGCCCCTCGCTGCCGCTGCCTGCTGCTGCATCCCCCGCTGCTCATCCTGCCTTTGCCACACCAAACGATGTAGCAAATGCTTACTGCTGGGGGGCCTCCTTCTCACTGTGGGTTGGAAAACGGCAGCAGTACAGCAGTGCGGGAGGTCAGATCAGCGGACAGTAGTACAGGGGTCCGATCAGCAGAGGCCTCAGCCCAGAATGGTCATCTGAATGCCCTACTACTACGGAAACGCCACTACGAATCTGCCACAGATCTGCCTCGGCAAACACAGCTCAATGCACTGCTGCTGAGTCGAAAAGGCTGCCCAGCCAGCATGCACGCCCCCCCCCCCC
>QAXK01006047.1:0-28648 GCA_004335735.1 Chlorella sp. KRBP
AGTTGTCACCAGCTCACCTCTGCTGCACGCGGGACAGCTGCTGACAAAGCAGGCCCTATTTCATCTTGTATGCTGGCTGAGCTGCTGGCCAGAAGCTGCCGCAAGCAAGCCTGCAGGCGTAAGAGGCATGCAGTAACTCGGCATGCAGGGCGTGAGGGTTCCCTGCAACCACGTATCCCATGGAGCTGCTGCTGCTGCTCCATGGAGCAGCAGCAGCAGCGTGACAGCTATTGTTGTAGCACAGCAGAGCACCCACCTCAAGGCCCTTTTGCAAAGTCTCGAAGTGCGCATGTCTTCCTGCGTCAACCATCTGTGATTTTATTGTTGGAGAGCCCTTAGCAAAGAGTTCCGCTCCCTCCTAGGGCAGCTCAGATCACATCATATCTGCTTGGCACTGCTACTACGTTGCAAACGCTGTCAGATATAATGTGAAATGCTTTACAATGATGTGCTTGACGACGATAAGAGCATTGTCATAGTTGTAAGGCCTAAGAAGTCAATAGGCGACCGATCAGAAATGACAGGCTGCTCCCTGAAGACGCATACGTTGATATGCATTCCGGTTACATTGATGTACGGTTGCGGTTGCTGAGACCGGTAGAACTGCCCTAAGCGGATTTTCCGGTAGAACTGCCCAACATATGCCCATGGACACCAACACTGGAAGCAGGATGCATCCAACATGAGGCAGACGGACGAGCCAAGCCGAAAGAACGCAAAGCATTTTTCATATGATCCGATTGGTGGCGCTAGACAAGCTGGAGTCCGCCAGTCGAAGCAGGCACAGCCTGGTGCACACATGTGGACTCCGAAGGACCCCCCCCCCAACCCAAGGTCCAGGGCAGGCCAGAACAAACCTTGGGTCGGCCGATGTTTTAATAATACTAACATATGCTTTCATCCTTCAAAATTTTACTACTTGAGCCCTGTGGCTTTCCAAGCTTTCGAGGCCCAAGGCAGGGACCTTGGGGGGCGGGGGGTGCAAAACTGTTGGCATCGAACACAACCTTTACTTACAACCCCAAAGATTAATACAAGCTGCAATTTCAAACCAACAAACTGAACAACCAACCTGGAAAATAATTACTATAGAGTTATAACCGTTTTCGGTTGAGTCAGCCACCCCCGGTCCGGGTCCTCGATACTGGCTGCGCATGTTTGCTGCAGGTGTTGCTAAAATATTACTGGTTTACCTTATTTTCAACTTATACGGTGTATTAGAGGTGTCCTACCGCCACAAGTGCCACGACAGCATGGCGCACTCCGGGTTTGGGCACCTGTGGAAGCAGGCGGAGTTCTCAGACATGGATTTCGTGTTATGTGTAGAACGAGAACCTTCTTTGGCTGTTACAGATGTGTTCAAGGTGCAGCACACAGTGCTGCAGCAGTTCCCGGGCCACAGCTTCAGTCTGAGCTGCAGTCCCTACTTCACGGCACAGGCAAGCCTTATAGATTGGGTTGACTTCCTGTATCGCGGATACTGAATCACAACGCTCAGCGCACTGTCACCGCTTAGGGCAACCATCAGGTGCTGAACTGTCATCAACAACCTTTTGCGACTGTTCCATACTGCACAGGTGCTGCGCTGGTCGACACATGACACACAGTCACAGACAAAGAAGCAGCTACCCATCACCCTGCCAGACGCGAGCTACGAGCCAGCAGCGATGGCACTGCTTGAAGGCATGTATATGGGCAAGCCATAGCCCCAGCTGCTGGCAGACTTGACACCCCAGCAGCAGCTGCAAGACGCAGTGCTGGCAGACATGTGGCAGCTGACAGGAGCCAGCAAGGCGGCATTGCACCTCCTGACGGCCCCAACAGAGGACAAGGACAGGCTCTCATCAATGTTGCAGGGGATGGTCAGCTTCGCAGCAGTGTCGGGGCTCCTGCTGCCTGTCTGTGAGCAGGTGCTGCTGAGCAGATTTGGAGACCTGGAGGCTGTGTGGGCCCAGGGGGTGCTGCACTGCAGGAGTCCCTCATGCAGCTGCCCCTGCCAGCCATGGAGCTACTGCTGGCATCAGACAAGCTCAAGGTAAGCCGGGGTGCAATCCTTCAAGGCGTACGTTCAGTGTGTGAGAGTGCGGGCTCGCTGTACGATGTACTTCTGCAGCCGGGCGGCTGTTCGGATTGTTGGTGACAAGGGCTGCATTAATAATGCCAGTGAGTGGCCTTGCATCAGTTGCCAGCCATGTTGAGCACATACCAGTGTCAGGCCGACTCAGTTGTGACCAACATTGCCCGCACCATGCATGTTCGCAGGTCGCCTCAAAAGACACAGTGCTGTACACAGCCCAAGCTTACGCAGACCACAGATGGCCTCCGTTTGGGTCAAAGACCTGGGCCGCCATGGCAGAGCGGCAGGAGGCACGTGAGAAGCTTGCACGCTTGGTGCGCTGCCCGCACCTGTCCAAGTTCTGGCTGTCAGCATCAGTCCTGTCAGAAGACACGGACAACCTGCTGCTGCGGGGCCTGCAGCCCCAGCTCAAACGGCTGCTGCTGCGGAAGCAAGCTTGCTTGGGGAGTGCGCGCTTGAGTGCTGAAGACATAGAGGCTGCTGCCTGTGCGTGACATACAGCCAGTCGATAGCACCACCTGGCTATATTGGCAGCTGGATGTGTCAGTCATCAGGCAGGCAGCACAGAAGACTTTCACGCAGAAGCAGACTACCAGCATGTGCTCACCACAGTGTGTCTTGTCCGGCGGCATCATGTGGCAGATGCATCTCCAGTGCACGTGGGATGCCAGCAAGCAGGGTAGCACAGTTGGGCTGTTTGCAAAGGCTGTATCACTCCCAGCTGGCACATACTGCCCCTGCACATACATCCTCGAGTGCCTCGATGCCAATGGACAAGCTGCTGCAGTACGCAAGGAGGTAGCGACATACTCAGTGGCCGCTGCATGCTGGGGCTATGCTGACTACTTCTTGGTGCCATGCCAGGAGGCTTTGATGTCGCGGCCTGGGCAGCCAAGGGGCGACCAACATTTGGCGCCATTACGCTGCGGCTGACTGTTGAGCATGTGGGGGCCTGAGTTGGGCACACCTCGTGACCTGCCAGTGATCTGGCAGTAGCAGCCTGGGTTTGGTTGCCACACATCTGCCGCATTGGAACTTGCTGGGCTCCAGTCGAACTGCCTCACGGCCGCCGGCCCTGGTCACTAACACAGTGTGCTATTCAACTGACACAGTGTGGCAGGCCGGCCGGCTGTCTGAATGGGAAGTCACTTGACGTGACTCACTTGCCATGCACAGTGACTGTGCGTTATCCGCTTGATTGAGGTACTAGCTAGTAGTGTGCCCAAGATGGCATGAGCAGAGTGCTGACCTCCTGTCAGAGCTCTCGAGGATGGGTTATAGACGGCCTCAGCCTCTCTGAGTGGGACTCATTCCGAATGAGTCAGTCAGCGAGATGCCTTAGTGAGGTGCCTCAGCCTTTGCCTTTGAAAACTGCTGTAAGGTATGTTCTGTAGGGCATATTGGGGGATATTTCTAGTGGTCCTGCACAAGCATGACAACAGCGGCTGTGGTTGCCAGCAGAACTGAGCTGCCAGCTGTACGGTATCAATGGCTTCCAGCTCATGGGCCATGGCCCGTGGGTCGAGATTTGAGCTGTACAGCTGTGCAACATGTGGGGTGATGGGGTGCCTGTGACAGCCAGTTTCCTTACCACCAGTGTGAGGTCAAGTCGGCCAACCTGACAATATAACAAACTAACAAGCTGCTTGGCACTGCCAACTCTAGTAGAGTTGTTGTTGCCAACGCTGTTGCTGCTGCAGTAGATCGTGCAGTCCCGGGCCAACCAACCCAACTTTGAGGTGTGTGTGGTCGTGTTTGCAGTCACCGTGCCTTAGTTGATCATGGCATATGCTTTACTCCAACATACGGTGTGCTGGTTTTACTTTTTTTTGGTGGGTGTGTAATTTATGCGCCTGTGTGCTGCTGTCACGTATACAGAGCTGATTATTCTGGAACACACCACTGTCTGTACATACACCAGACATTTAGCCACATGTGTGCTTCCAGTCAGACCTGCTGGGCACTGCAGCAGTAGGAAAGCCTGGAACTTGCCACGGTGCATGTACAAAGCGGCCTGTTTGCAGTTGTGTACTTCTTGGACACAGCTGCTGAGAATGAGGCCACACCTGCCACGCTGGACTGCAACTTGAGTTGCGGCGCACGGATGTACAGTGCAAGGAGGATAGGGTAAATAACTAGTCTAACGACACACACTTGTGCATGAGGTGGAATTACAGTTGATGTGCAGACAAGTAAAAACAACAACCACCGTCCCGGGTTTTCGGTTTAGTTGGTCACACCGGGCCCGGCTTTTTAGGTCTGGTTGAACCTGTGTGCTGCAACTGTTGCTGATTACTTTCGATCTCATTACATGCGCATTGCTAGGATTTGCTTGGCATATACGGTACTCAAGGGCGTGTTGGCGCCACAACTGTCACGACAGCATGGCGCATCCCGGGTTGGGGCACCTGTGGCAGCAGGCGGAATTCTCGGATGTGAATTTTGTGCTTTGTGTAGAACCAGAACTACCAATAGCTGTTGCAAAGGCGTTCAAGCTACGGCATGCGGTGCTGCGGCAGTTCCCAGGCCACAGCTTCAGTCTGAGCTGCAGTCCCTACTTCATGGCACAGGCAAGCCTTGCTTGGGGCTGACTCCCTTTACCACAAATGCAGTAGAGGACAAGCTTAGCACACTGTCGCCGCTGAGGGCAAACTCATCGGGAGTTACTGTCATCAACAACCCAACTGTTGTACTGTCACTGCACAGGTGCTGCGTTGGTTGACACAGTCACCTGACAAGCAGCTGACCATCACCCTGCCAGACGCAAGCTACGAGTCAGCAGCGATGGCAGTGCTGGAGGGCATGTACATGGGCAAGCCATGGCCGGAGCTGCTGGCTGAGCTGACACCCCAGCAGCAGCTGCAGGCAGCAGACCTGGCTGACAGATGGGAGCTGCCACGGGCAAGAGACGCAGCAGTGAAGCTCCTGCAGGAAGCAGCATGGAAGCCAGACGAGCTACCAGCACTGCTGGAGGGCTGCCTCAGCCCACAGGACGTGCAAGACTTCCTGCTGCCTGTCTTTGAGCAGATGCTGCTGAGCAACTTTGGAGACCTGGAGGCTGAGTGGGCCCCAGGGGGTGCTGCACTGCGGGATGCACTCATGCAGCTGCCCCTGCCAGCCATGGAGCTACTGCTGGCATCAGACAGGTTCAAGGTACGAGCACTGCAGGGTTGGCAGGGCTGGCAGGGCTGGCAGGGCTGGCAGGGCTGGCAGGGCTGGCAGGGCTGGCAGGGCCTCAGAAGCTGAGTGGTCAGAATGCGTGCCGCACTGAGTGCCACTAGTACAGGGTCTGTACAGGCCCAGGCTCAGCGTCATACAGCAGCTGTATGGCTGGCCAGCCCAGCTACTAGCCACACAAGTGCTACTAGGGGTTGATAAGAAGGCAATTCCGTTGGTAAGGTGGTAGCCTGAACACTTATCTGATCCAATAGGTGGTGTCTGCCACAGTTGTGGCTGATTGGCTGCCATACTGTTTTTCTGAACACTTCCCACGCCTTGCGTGTTCCCAAGTCGCCTCAGAAGACACAGTGCTGTACACAGCCCAAACCTACACTGACTATAGATGGCCCTCCGTCTCTGCTTCCCCAGCGAGCAGCACAGAATGGCAGGAGGCACGTGAGAAGCTTGCCCGCCTGGTGCGCTGCCCGCACCTGTCCAAGTTCTGGCTGTCAGCATCAGTCCTGTCAGACTGTGCAGAAAGCAGTGTGCTGAGGGGCCTGCAGCCCCAGCTCAAGCGGCTGCTTTTTCGGAAGCAAGCTTGCTTGGGGACTGCATGCTTGCGTGTTGCAGACATCAAGATGGCTGTCCCTGATGCGCCTGGCAGCTGGCTGCTGCCTGTGTGTGACATACAGCCAGCCAAGAGAGCGAAGTTGGAGTGGGAGCTGGATGTGGCAGCAATTCGACAGGCAGCACAGGAAAGTTTATTGCAGCAGAAAAGTACCAGCTTGTTGTCACCAATGTGGGTGCTGTCGGGTGGTATCAAATGGGACATGTTTGACACCACCCGACAGCTGGTGCATTCTGCAGCTGCACCTACAGCTTGGAGTGTGTTGGAGCTGCCTCCAAGCGTGGGTGTGTTGATACATACAACAGCAAACACAACCTTTGGGGCTATGCCAACTTCTTCAAGCTTGGTGCCATGCCAAGAGGCTTTGATGATGAGGCCTGGGCAGCCAAAGGGCTGCCAAGATTTGGCAGCATTGTGCTGCGTCTGACTGTCGAGGATGTGGGGTTCTGAGCTCCGCCCCAGCTGTGAGTCAGTCTCAGTCACCGAGTATGTGTGTAGGGTGCGAGTCGTGCCGTAGCCTACTGCCAGTGGCAACCGGCCAGGTCAGTGGTTTGGCACTGGGGCTGCGCAGTTTGGAGTAGCGCAGGGGGTGTTGAGTGGTTGACTGGTTGGGTGAAGGCCTGTGGCTTGCTAGTCACAGTGACCAAGCAAGCGTATCACCAGACTGTGTGACAGTACTCCTGGTGTTGCTCCCAATGTCTTCCACTGTCGCTGCCAGGACGTGGCGGTGGTGGTCATGGCCCTTGTTGTTCACTCACAGCGCGCACCACACTGAATAACCAGGAATGAACGTGGCAGGCTGTCGTCGGTGCAGCACACATGCGCATCAGCGTCGTCAATGTGCTGCCAGTCACTGACCTGAGGTCACCTGAGGCCACAGTTGGGGTCTGGGTTGTTTGCCTGGCAGCATGGCCTGCACCACTGCTTCAAGTGGCAAGAGTCCTGCTTCTTTGCCAATGTGAGATCTGGGAGCGCTTGGAACTTCAAAAGCGCCATGATGCAAACCCACTACTGCACACAATTGCAATGCACTCACTGTACTTCTCCAGCATAAGGTTGAAGCTTCACGGGTGGCACAAGCTGCCATTGCGTGTTCAACACACATAATCATGACCTACTCTTTATAAAGCAGCTGCCCACACACATGGCATCCCCTGCTTGTATTTCCCGTGTCAACACATGCTGAGGCCATATACCAGCAGCAGCTGCCGTCACTCAGAGCAATGCAGTTGCATAGGTGTGTCACGTCCTGAGTGGCCTCCCTCATCATAGATTAACTTATTCTGACCGTTGTCGTTCTGTATCGGTGATTAGGGAGGTTTGTTGGGTCTGAGTACGATAGGCGACCCTGACTGCAGGCAGCGAGGGACCCATTCAGTGACGCAGTGACTGTTGTGTTTGTCAGCACCAGCTGGTGTTTTGATGCTCTGCTCCATGTCTGGTCAAGCGAGATACAGCGATATTTCAGCAAATCTGGCGTTCTGTGACCAGGTCCTACGTCATTATGCACATGTACCAGTTGCAGTTGAGAATGAGGGGACCCCTGTCCCACCAGGCCTGCAGGTCTTCAACTCTGGGGAAGGAAGTCCAGCAGGTTTGACACGGTGTTATCCTGTTTTATACATGGCCACTGTATGTTGTATCTCCCACGAGTGCTTCTGCTGCTTGCGGTATTGTCGTGGTGGTGACGGTTGTGGTGTACCGAGCTGACATCCTTCCTTACCCATGAAGCGTGCCGTGTTCGCACGCCACTGCATACACTAGAAGCAATGTAGTTAGTCCCGCTCTTCAAGCTTATGTGTTGCAAGTTCAACCGAACAATTCGGCACGCGTGATACAAGCATGCTGTGTGTCGGTCGGTGTGTTCTCTTTTCTTTGAATGTAGTCAGTTAGACCGCACCAATACACATATACTTCCCCTAAAAGTTATTTTAGAAGTACTAAGAGGGATCAACGCTGTCAATGTGGCGTTCCGCTGCAAAGGTTTCGGGAGTGTCGACCGTGTCGTTTAGGCAGCCTACAGACAACTCATCCACTCCAGTGCTTTCCAAGTTCTATGAACGTCTTGTGGACGCTGGTCCCAAGGAATATATAGGCAGCAGTGCTGGCCTTGGCCTGCAACAATCTCTCTTGACATGCAAGCAGACGACAAGGCCAGCAGACCAGCCCACCAGTGCTGTGCAGCAAGCCTATGCAGAGTGGTCTCGGAATACTGAAACTGCGGTTACTGCTGCACTTGTCCGCGATGCGCTGGAACTCATTCCCCTTGATCTGGTGAGCACCTTGAGTGCGCACTCCAGGCCAGCCGGACGTTCAGTTTTGCTTTGTGTACCATGTTCGTGCCATTGGTATTGAAATTGTGCTTGAATTATCATCCAGGCAACGGTGCAGAGTCTAGTGTGTTGGATCAAGCAGCACATCCAAAGTACATAAGGAACATTTGGAGCCCAGCATCATCACTTTCGTTGGCTAGATACATATCCACACGTAAGAGATATTCGTCCACCAACACAAGGCTCGCAACAAGCATCCATTTGCCTGCATACACCTGCTGCAATGCTCACAGGCACCAGAAGTGGACCAGCATGCTGCACCACCCGCTGCACCGCTGCTGGCCGCCTTCTGGGAGCAGCAGGACCTGCAGATGCTGCAGAGCTTGCTGCTGCAGGACCAGCCCACAGCAGCATCAGCATCTGCTGTCCCTGGCGATGCTGCTGCAGCAGCAGCAGGCGCAACATCAGCACAGCAGGACCCCCTCAGCACTGCCTTCTTGGAGACCACCCCAGCAAACCTGCAGGCCTACCAGGGACAGCAGCTGCTGTGGGATGTAGAGCAGACCTCAGCAGCAGCAGCAGCAGTGTCAGCAGCAGTAGAAGGGCCCCGCGCACCTGCGCCCACGCCAGCCAGCACCTTAGACATGGCCACAGCAGCAGTGGACGCCCTGCTCGCATCCTGCTGCGACAGCCCGGGCCCTGCAGCACTCGGCCTGCTGCCCGCTTCTGTCCTCCTGCCTGACGTGCAACAGCTCAGGATGCCTGCTGGCTTCTACCCCGAGCCACAGCTCCGCATGCCTGATGCCCAGCCTGAAATGCAGTACGGCATGCCGTACAGGAGCCCCTTTGCCCTCTCAGCGTCAGTGGCCCTGCCAGCTGATCCTGCAGTCCTGCTGCCCCCCACAGCGCTCCCGCGCTCAGAGATCGGCCCTATGCCTACCTTTGCAAGCCCTTTTGCAGGCCAGGGTGACATCAGCATGGGGCCCCAGCCCCAGGCCCAATCGCAGCCCCTGCGCGCACCCGCGCTGCTGTCTGGGTACAAGCTCCCAGGGCCAGTGACCGCCTGCAGCATGGGTAACTCAAGGCGGGCAAGCTCCGGGGATACCCCCTGCTGCTCTGAGGCTGCCGCACCGGCAAGCACACCCCCAGCACCCACGCCAGCACCCACGCCTGCCGCAGGCGCCATTGGTGCCGGTGGAGCTACTGGTGCGGGCGCTCAGGGTGCAGCAGCAGATGCAGCAGCAGCAGCACTGTTGGCTGGTCAGCTGGCATGCAATGGGCTTCTGGTCGCAGCGGGGTGCTGTGCAGGTTCAGGCGCAGGTGCGGGCCCAGTCGCAGGCGAAGTGCAGCACACGAGTCCCTTCCTGGCCGTATCCCCCTGGGACCTGAACCCCGACATAGCATTCAACACAGAGCTGCCCGGTGCTCTCGACATCAGCACCCCAGCTGCAGCCGCGGACGCACAGCTGCTGTGTGCTGCCCTGGATGATCTGGCAGCAGCAGAAGACGCAGCGCAGGCCGCAGCAGCGGCCCAGGAGGCCGCTCGGGCACACGGCCAGGGCCTGGGAGGGGCGTTTCAGGGTGGCAGGGGCAGGCAGAGGGGCGTGCACAAGGTGCAGGGGGCGGGGCCCTCAGGCCGCAAGCTCCACAGCAGCACCAAGGTCAAGCTGCAGATCCAGGAGCTGGAGGAGGAGTACGAGGTGAGTGTGGTGTAGTGTCCTGCTGGAGCGAGGCTTACTTTTACAGCTGTCTGGGGTGGTTATCCTGCAATGCAACACACGCGGCTATGCGTTCTGTGTCTCACCACACTGCCAAAGGCGTGCATACACTGCGTGAGCTGCTTTCGAGCGCCTCTTATGCAGGAGTTGCTCCTGCGCTTCCTGGGGTCTGTCACAACTTGGACGTTGCATCGCCTCCCTAGAGTCAGGCACGCTCACCAACTCCTGGGCTGCTGCCTGCTGTTTGGTGTGCAGGCCCTGCTGACAAAGTACGAAGCAGAGAGGTCCCTCAACGCAGTCCTGCATTGCCGGTGGGCTCAAGTCTCTGCAGCATACGACTCAGGCCTGTCCAAGTGGCTGAAGGCCCAGGCGCCTGATACCTCCACTCCCGGCTACGCTGCGGCAGCTGCTGCGTTCACCGGGCAGCAGGCAGCCGCGGCAGCGGCAGCGGTGCCAGCAGGGCTCTGCAGCACTAGTGACAGCAGCAGCTTGGATGCCCTGGCTGCTGCTGTCCAGGGCACATGGACCCAGATGCTGTCTCAGTTGATGGACCTGCTGCCAGTCCTGCAAAGCAGCTGCAGGGATCTCAGCAGTGACTCCCCGCAGCTGCGGCTGCAGGTTGCTGGCAGTCCCGCAGCAACAGCAGCAGGACCGCCAGCTGCTCCCACAGCAGTAGCACCAGCAGCTGCAGGAGAGGCCATGCAGTGTGGCACAGATGAGGACGCCTTCATGAGCCCGTTTGCCACTGCCGCCGCCGCCGCAGCAGTGTCGGCAGCGCCAGCACCGATGGACGTGACGCCCGGCGTCCCAGCAGCAGCAGCAGCAGCAGGCGCAGGAGACGGCGCCACACCCCAGCAGAATGCAGAGGCGGCAGCGGCCGGCGTGCTGAGCATGCCGTTTTACAGCATGCGCATGCCGTCGCAGACCTCCTTCAGTGAGGATGACCTGCCCTCCCCTGTTGGCTCTGTGCTGTCGATGCACTCACTGCACTCCCACAGGTCACACAAGTCACACAGGTCCAGCAGCTCCTCTGACTCCCTGTGCGGCAACAAGAGGGGCAGGGGTGCAGCAGCAGCGGACCACATCCTCACAGACCTGAGCCTCCTGCTGAGCAGCAACCTGTCCCTGCAGCAGCCCTGCACGAAGCACGCACGCGTGGATGGCCCAAGCGCCCGCCTCACCCTGACAGAGTCAGACCTTCGGCTGCTGTTCAGCGCGCTGTCATCTGGCCCACAGCAGCAGCACGCATCTGGCCCGAACAAGCAGCAGGAGCAGCAGCAAGGCGCGGCAGGGGTCCCCAGGGGCCTGAGCAGGTCTGCTTCCCTGGCTGCGGCATGGCTGTCAGCAGGGGCCCTCGTGGACGGCCTCTGGGCTATGTTCCAGCAGGTGGGGGTGTCAGGGCCGGGCCTGTTGTACCGCTGCTTCGGGCCCAGGGTTGCGTACTGCCCCTGCTGCTGTGTAAGAGGCCCGGCTGCGAGCCCGTTTGCAGTATCAGACCTCGTCTGCACATGCGGGCAGCAGCAGGAGCAGGAGCAGCTGCCCTGCAGCATGGTGGCGCTGCTGCTCGAGGGTGATGGTGGCGACAGGGCTGAGGCGCAGCTCCCTTGGGCGACAGCAGCTGCAGCAGCAGATGGTGCCGATGCTGCAAATGCTGGCGTGCCTGAGGACGCAGCAGGGCCTGCGGGTTGGGATGTTGTGCAGGAGGTGTTTGCCGCACCTGCGCACTGGCAGCGTGTGAAGGAGAACATCAGCCTGAGCCCCGAGCAGCAGCTGCAACTGCAGAAGCTGTGGACTGGGCTGCAGGCGACGCACGCGTCCTTCGCAGACAAGAGGGCGCAGCTCATGCAGCAGCTGGAGGAGCTGTCTGGTGTCACAGCAGGGGTTGGCGTGCTGGGCATGGCGTGGCACCCAACCTGCTTTGCTGGTGAAGGTGCTGCTGCCGCGACAGACCAGCTGCTGCAGGGTGTGGACGACAGTATGGCGGCGGACTACGGGGTTCTGCTGGAGACCTCAAAGTTGCTGTGGGGCGATGAGGTGAGATATGGGCCTTGTGTGCGTCAAGCATGTGCCAATTTGTATTACAACCTGCTATGCGCCATGTTGAGCTGTAGAAAACTGTGGATGGCATGCCCTTTGCAGTCCCCTATGACTCTGGTGCAGAGCTGACACAGCTCAAGGTTTTGTCACAATTCAGGCCAAGGTGCTAGTGGCTTTGCTGTGTGTTGTTTGTAGTGCCGTCTGCAGTCCCCGCTGACGCTGAAGTTTCAAACAAACAAAAAACCAACGTTCTCATGTCCTGCAAACTGTGTGTGTGTTGTGGCCTGTCATGTTCTTGCTTGCAGTCCCCTCTGACGCTGGTGCAGAAGGCCAAGTGCCTGGTGGCGTCCTACCCCTTCTGGCCAGACTATGGCCTGCTTGAGTGCCTCGCACATGACACCCCCCGCAGCCCAGCACCCGCAGCTGCAAGTGCTGCTGTGTAGGCTTGATACAAGGGAGCCTGGTGTGGGCTGGGTCTGAGGTTCGTTCTATTTGGGATTCGGCCCTGATGTGGGCTTGGATTGTGGGCCCAGAGATGCGAGGCAGCTTGACCCACGTTGACAGTTGGCATGTTTGGTTTCAGGGGGATGCACAGGTTACCTTGGGCGCTGCTGCACAGGCAGCAGCAGTAAAAGCTGGCGTGTGGGCCTGTGTACATATGGCCTGAATTAAGGGTCGGCAGTTGCGTCTGGGTGGGAGTATGGGCCAGATTTTGGGGGGTGGGGTGGCTTGCTGGCCCCTGAGTGCTTTAGACACGACGCCAACAGCAGTGTCGGGCACCATGAGTACATCATTATGTTGAGCTTTTTCACATGTGTGCCTGTGGGTCCCTGCTGGATCATCGGTTGAACCCATGCGGTGTCATGAAGGCAGGGCCTCTTCTTGATGGGTTCAATGGCTGGGTTCAGGCCCTGCATTGGGGTGATATCACCCCTTCTGTGGGTGCGGGTGGCATGTGGTGTGTAGTGAGCTGTGGACAGGGCACCTTTGCTGATACCAGCTGGCGCCTGCAAAAGCACTGACAGGCTTTGGTATGGGCAGTGCTTCCCTGTCTGCTTGGATTACAGCATGGTTTGTGGCGTCACACCCGAGCATGGGGTCGTACATCTGCATGGGTTTTCGCTCTGGTCGCGTGAATTTTAGACTGCAAAACGTCGATGGTGGGTCTGAGGGCCTTGCAGGACTGAACGCCTTCTTGATGTCACGTTACGGTGCTGGTGGTTGATGTGAGTTGTGAAGCCACACAGTGCTGCATTTGGGTGTGGGACAGATGGCTAGTTCAGAAGCCAGTGAGCTGTGCTGACAGGGTGCATCATCACCTGGTGCTGTGGTTGTAGATGGGCTTTCGAGGGTCGGTTGCCTGCTGTCACAGCATTTGGAACATGCAGTGTGAAATTCACACTGCGTTCACACACTCTATCATCACCTGGTGCTCCTGTTGTGGTTTGGTTCCATATGTTGGCTGCTTAGCGGCACAGCATTTGGAACATGCAGTGTGGACCTCGCCTTGGGTCCACACATTTACTCATCACCATGTGCTTTCCAAACACAACACCGTCTGGCGCACATGGGTTTCGGGCGCGCTTAGTGCATCCAGGCTTCTGGGGGTTGCTGACCATGGCTGGTTTGTCATGGTTTTAGGCACTGCATGTGTAGACCAAGCCTAGAGGTTGCCGTTGACTGCCTTATCTGCCGTGGGGGCTGCCCCCCACCCAGCACACCATCGATTTCTCTGAGTGTCACTTTCATCTGGCCGGTCGGTGTCTGCATATTGCGTTGCCATTTGCTGCCACGTCGCATTCCACGTTGCTGATTGCGCGCGTGGACGTACCACCTGTTTGGTCGCCAACCAAAGCTTCAAAGGGCTTTGCGTCCTGACTGGGCTTTGGCTGCATACTTGGACAGACATTGATCTTCACTTACATACTTTATACTCATCATGTCACACTCTCACTCCCTCATCAACACACCTGCACACCCATACTGTACCTGCAAAAGTACGGTTTCGTGTGTGTGTGTGTGCACACTGCTCAACTCGGGACAGCTTGATGGCCTGTCTGCGTGCCTCACCAAGTATCCTCCTTCCCATGCGTCACACAAATGGTCATCCTTTTGTATGTAGACCCTGCACTTTGAAGTGACCCTCCAAGTACCGACGTTGTTGGTGGCATGTGTGACGCCCCTGTCACAGTGTGCAGCATTGCCTATCTGGCTTTCAGAGTGGCCCAGACTGTAGTGGATGGCCTGCGAGTACAGCACTACATTTCGATGCTGGTTTGCAGTTTTTGGATGGTAGATTGCACTGTGAGGTCGGCAACTTTGACTTGCTGCACTTCCTGCAGAGAAAGGCGATGGCTCTGGCTGCGAGTGCGCCAGTTTCAGCTGTCAACAACGATAGTCGATTTGCATTTCCGAGAAGCTGTGCCAATTGGCTGCCTGTCATTTTCTTGTCATGAACTGTGCCTTGCTTGTGCCGTTCTTGGCCCGATGCCAAATGCTGCATCCTGCAGGAGTCAGTGTTGACCATGGTGTGCAGCATTCATGCAGCAAGGCGGCTGGCTGCCAAACAGCACTGCACACAAAACACTGTCCAGTGAGGTCCAACCCTCACACTGATTCACACACCATACAAATCAAGCTCCGTCGTTTGCTGTCCCCATGCCTGGGCAGTGTTATTGTTGGTGCCTGAGCAGCATTGAGTAGACAGATTGTTTGGCATCAGGCACTGTTCAGTGTGGCTCAACCCAACAGTGTGGCTCAACCCACTGCCATGCTTCATACCAACACAACCGTACCTGCTGCATCAAACACGGTCAATGGCCGTGCCTGAGCAGAGTCATTGTGTGCTGAGCAGTATGGAGTACATGTATTGTTTGGCTGTAGGTTCCTCTGTCAAACTGGCAGTATTCTGCATGGCAATTTGCACGTGATGTGCTGCCACAACTCTACTAATCTACGTAGTATTGCCTGTCTGCAGAGGTTGGGATTGTTTCAGCAGCACTGGGTGGCGTCACGGATCTGGTCCTGGTCCTTGACTTGTCCAGCGATGTGTGGGACTGCTGGTGACCTGGCAGCAACAGAGTTTCTGGTTGTTGTCGCCTTGAGCCATCAGTGATTGGGGCGTGAACGGTCATCCTCCTGTCCTGCCTTTGTTTCTGCTGAAAACCAGACCAACTGTACCAGGAATTCGCTTGGGATAGGACCTCAGCCATTGTTGTGGGTTGTCGCTGCAGACATGCCATGTCTCCTTCACGTTTCACTGGACCGCCTGTGGTTGAGCGTATGGCCTCCTGTGTGTGTGCCATTGCAGTACTGAACAGCACGTGTGTGTGGAGTCGTGGGTTGCAGGCTGTCCACATGGGATGGACATGGTCGTTGAGAGTCCAGGGTTGGGTGCTAAGGCCGCAGGGCTTCGGGTTCAGGGTTTGCACAGGATTGGCTGTTGTGGCAACTGTGTGTACACACAACTTCCTGTGTCAACGCATGTCAGGTGGGTTGGTGCGTGTCTCACTGCATGTGTCACATCGATTCAAGTGTGGTGGCTGCTGCCCTGTTGGCTGCAAAGTGAGATACTGAGGTTCAGCATGTGCTGACAATGACGCCTTCAAGGATTTGTCAGTCTGCGGCTTTAGCACCTTGGTTAGGCAGCAGAGAGGCATGGCAGTGGATTGAAATCCAAACACCTGTGTGATAATCGAAGGCATTGAAAACACAGGTTGCACTTTCATCAGGCAGGCAACCCAACGGGCAATGGCAGAGCACGAATTGTTGGTGTACTGCACTTGAACCAGGTCTCCAAGCCCCAGTTGGGGTGTCCTTGTGTCTGATGCTGAATCTTGTTGTCGGTGAAAGAGCGCCTGATGTCAAACCCTGCTGTTTCTGAAGGAGTGCAATGCTGTACAAGCGGGTGGCTGCAGATCAGCAGTCACATGTTTGCAACACAACCTGACAGCGCGACTGCTCCAGAATTGCACTGTTGCGCAGCCCGCCTCTTGCTGGTAGAGGTTGTGTCGCTGGGCCCCATCATCCGTGGGCTGCTGGCTTGGTTATATTGTGAGTTGCTGCCTTCTGCACCCGGGTCTGGCTGTCTTTGCGGGTTGGCTGGCAGCCCCTTGATGCAGGTTGGTCCAAAGGCTACAGGAAGAGTTGCAAGGAGCTGGCAGCCAAGCAGAGGTATTGTCATACAACGGACAGGTTTCAGTATATACTATCCCCCAGGATGGCTGTTGCCAACCCCTTTGCAGTCAGGGTGTAGGTCAGATTGTGAGTTTGGCCAGTTCAGCCTGTATTGCTTCGGAGGTGCTTGATGGAGAGCCATTGCCTGCTATGCCTTGCATGTTGCTTGTCTGCAGCAGAGCACAGCGTGTGGGTTTCCTGCAGATTTCGACGTACTGAAGAACATCAGGCTCGTGTGCACCCGCGCCTGGATCAGTCCCACAGGGTCTTCACAACCGAAAGTGGCCTTGCTTGATCAGAGAGCTTCGGAGCTTCCTGTCAGCGCCAGGCTGGTTTTCAGTCAGCTGCTGTGGATACTGCATGGCACCAGCCTTGCTGCGTCCAGCGTTGGTGATGTGTCACCTGTGGCCGATCATGCTTTCAAGAGTTTCGGGAGGCCCAGTTTGGCCCAACATGCAGACGTGAATAGCCAGCTGCCACCCAGCACAACTACGGCTGGGCTTGCTGGTTTTGCTGTTGCGGCCTGCTCTGTCCAATGGTGTGACAGTGGCGCACGGAATGCGCGCGTCCATATAGTGTACCCATCGTGTTGCGTGTGCTACCCGGATCGGCCTTTGCAGCTGATGTGCGGGTTGTGCTGGAGTCAGTCGTCCTGCAAGCAGAACACCACCTCCCGCATACGCATGGGCTGCAAGCATACAATGCTGTCTTGTGTGTGCTTTCATCTAGTGGCTGCGCATCAGCGCCGACGCTGTCGCGTCACACTGCAGTCGTGCAGCCACACCTAGTTCGTGTTGCCATTGTGTTCCAGTTTGATGCGCTGCAGCAGTCGGATGCTTTGTGAGCTGCCTTGCGCTTGCTCATTGGCTGTGCAGCTGCTTGTTCTCAACCCAGATTTGCCGACATGCCGCGCAGATGTTGGCTGTGCATATTACGCTTGGGTTTGCTTTCACCAGTGGGTTTGCTGGCATGATGCAAGGAATCACTTCGTTCAGCATGGAGCTGCCAGTCGTGCTCGTTTCGAGTGTGTACGAAGCCTGTCAGTTTTGTCACACGCGCCAGCTGCACATTGTTGTCTTCTGTCATCGCACGTCACTCTTGTCAAGCCCCTGTTTTGGCGCAACTCTTGCGTAGTCACCCTTTCGACGTCACATGTGTGTAGGTCACCCTTGTGTTTGTTGATCCTGTCCACACGTAGCGACTGGTCAACCCTCCCATGCTCCCTGCCCTTTCACTTCTTCCAATCCATTGCCAGCTGAAGTGTGTGGCCCGCGCTCTATGCCTTTATGCTGATGTCGAAAATCATGTCGGTGTCGACGGTGTCATCACGCAGTGCAGGTGCAGCTGCTGCCCTTTTGGCAGGCATGTCTGCTTTGCCAGTGGTTAGAAGCACACTCAGAAGGGGGTGGGGTTGCTGGCGGTGGTGATTGTTGTGCTGCATGCAGGAGTCGCCATGGTCACAGGCGTGTGTGGCATCACTTCATACAGCAGTCATGTTGCATGTTCTGAGGCGCTTCCTGGTCGCTGATAGATCGAAGCCTTTGTTGCTCGTGTCACAGGCGGTTGATGTAATGGCGTGATTGTGGTAGCAGCAGGCCATGTCGCAAGACGTGACTGATGAGTCTTGTCATGTTGGGGGATCAAGTTTCAGCAGCAAGGGTATTGTTGCGAGTGTGTTGTGTAACACGCGCAGCAGGCGCCACAGGCGCTGGCCTGCCAGAGTTGCTTCTTTAGGATGCTGGTGACAGTTGCTTCACGGCTGCGGGTGCTGTGACACCTGCGTTCAAGTCTGCACAGACTCAAAGTCAGGTTTGTGCAAGTGTACACATGTGCTGAGTACGGGATGCACCAGGCCCCAAAAACAGGCCTGGACTGCTTGCAAGGATGCTGCCTCCCACCCGAAAAGGTGCTGCTTTTGGTTGGTACGCGTCTGCAGGTGCTGTAAGAGACCCTGCCGTCCCTGATCTGTACGAGGTTGCCGCTTGGCCAGTTTGCCGTCTGAAGTGGCCAAAGCTGTGTGGTGTACCTCTGTGGTTACGCTGTATCACAACTACACGTGGAAGAGGCCGGTGTAAGGGTTTGCAGCTGCTGCCAGACACGGCCAAGCAGTGTTTGACTCTGCCTGGCTGTGTGCTTGTCGACGGCCATCAGTTCGTTGTTGGGTTTACACCATGCTTCAAGGCTTTGCGTTTCCTTCAATAGTGTTCATGAGGGGGCTCTGTGTTCAGCTTTGATTGTGCTCAGCTTTGTAAGGGCAATGCCTTACCGCAACAACTTGTGCAATTGTGAGAAGAGGCATGTAATTGAACCAATTTGCGTTGACTTCACTTGGTCTTAGTGCCCACATGGGTGTGCTGGCTGGTGACAGCTTGCCAGATTATCGACCTCCGATCACTGGGTGACAAACTCATTCCCATGCTGCACAGAAGCAAACAAATCGACATTATATGTTGAGATTTCACACGACTTATAAGAAGCTGCGACGCAGTGTGGGGTTGCCATCGGTTTTGATAGTACGGGCGGGGACCAGGGGTGACCTGGGTGCCCAATCAACGATGATGGATGCAGATGCATGCTGGAGGTGCAACAGTACTGGAGATCCGCAGCTGGGCACGCTACAACTGTACAAAAAAACGTTGAGAGATATTACAGGGTTGTGATGGAGCAAGTGGAGCCGCAGACCGTACCGTGCTGGCAACAACAGTGTGCAGGTGGCACCAAGGTGCCACTGTGCGGTGCATGCTGTGCTGCTGAAGACAACAGCTCGTTCAAGCAGTTAAAGCACGCATTCTCATGGCAAAAAATGCGATGAACGTATACACGATGATTGTTGTGGATCTCTAAGCATTGTCACTTGCTACAACAGCTGACCGCCGGACCGGCATCAGCATACCGTATCGTAACACTTGAGGTGATGCATGCGGAGTGCACACAGGGATTCACCTGCATCACTCAGTCGATGTTGCAAACATTAATACGATCGTTCAGCAAAATCCTGACGAAGGACAACAGCACCAGGAACAAGTGGTGTGAATTTCCAAACTCCCGTCCCGCTGTGGGTTATACGAGCGCATTCATCATTTTCAAGTGTTAGAAGAACAACTTGAACCAGACAGGGGCTTAGCCCCGTCACACGAGCATGGCGAAGCATCGGGCCTGCACGGCCCTATGCTTCGCGGTGCTGCTTTTCTCTACGGTTTACAGTCAACCAGTGGTTGATGGCAGTACGGTTCCTGATCCAGAACCTCCAGGAGGGCAACCGGCAGTTCCACCCGGTGGGCAATCTGCCATCAGACCACCAAAGGAGCAGGGGCCCGATCCTGCTGCTGGCAAGCCTGGCACAACACCAGGCTCGATCCCACCTATCGTTGGTGCAGGTCCAAGCCCTGCTCCTGGTGCCAGCCCACAGCCCTCACCTGGGGCTAGTACACCCCCGCCTGGTGCCTCCCCTTCTCCCTCTCCCTCTCCATCACCCTCCCCATCCCCGTCACCATCCCCGTCTCCTGCTATCGGTCCAATTCCTGGAGCATCAGCAGCACCCAATGCCAACGCAAGAGTCAGCCCAGCACCTGGTGCACTGCCAGCAGCAGCAGCAGCAGGGACTCCTGGTGTCACACCACCCGGGGTGACTCCAACAGTCCCACCCACAACACCAGGGGTCCCAGGCAGCACAGCAGCAGTGGGTGCTACTCCCGGTGCGCTTGTGCCAGGTGCTGTGCCTCCAGGCACAGTAGCTCCAGGTGGCGCAGCAGCGGGAGTGGCAGCTCCAGGCGCGGGAGTAGCGCCCGCAGTGCCGGGAGCCGTACCAGGGGCAGCAGCAGTCCCAGCTGCAGGAGTGACACCCGGAGCCCCAGCGGTGCCTGGCATGCCTGGAACAGACCCTCTTGCAGCTGGGGTGCCTTCCGCAGTGCCCTTGATGCCAGGCGTTGCGGGTGTGCCTGGAATGCAGCCTGCAGGACAGATAGGTGGTGCTGCATTGGGCATTGCAGCTGGTGCCTCCAAAAAAGGTAGGCATGTGCAGCAGCAATGGCAGCAGAGGGAGCACAGCAGGCCGGCTCAGGTGCTACCAGGTTTGAAAGCCCAAGCACAGGGACAGCAAGCAACAGCAGTCCGTCTGTTGTCGCACGTCCGCATGTGGTGTGTGACACCCGGCCGATGTAAGCCAGCGACTGTCCCTGCAATGTTGCTCTGCACTGTGCAGTGCACACAGATGCTGCCTGCATTGCGCTCAATCTGAACTCATCTGCGGCTGCTGCCTCAACAGGTGATGAGAACAACACGGTCATCCCAGGGATCTCGCCTGGCGATAACAGTGCAAAGCTTGTGAGTGCCCTGCTCGATGCTTTGGGCGCAAAACCCCCAGAGCAGCCAGAGAGGGCCAACCCAATCACAGCATTCATTGACAGCGGCGCCGCCAACAGCAGCGGCAGCAGGAGGGACAGCAGCAGCGCCCAGCGCAGCACCAGAAAGTCCAAGCAGGCAGCTGCCAGCAAGCAGCGGCTGCAGCAGCGCAAGCTGAAGAACACGACGCGCGGGAGCACGCAGGGCAGCATTGCATCAGCGACCTTCCAGGACATTCGCAGCAGCAACAGCAACAGCGAGGGGTTGGTGAGGACTGCAGACGGGTCCAGCTTTTGTGTGGCAGGCACGGACATGTTTGTGGAGCCAGGCAGCAACGTCAACAGGGCAAAGGCTGTGTTCGCGTCCACTGATGCAGACGCGTTTGACCCCGCATGCGACGACGACGCCATCCCGACTGGCAAGTACTGCGGCCAGCAGCCACAGCCGCAGCAGCAGGGAACAATGCAGAAGCCCGCAGCCACGTTCATGGATGCTTTGTCTAGCAAAGCAGCAGGAGCCTTGGCTGATCCTGCACCAGTCACTGGGATCCTGGACCCTGGCCTGCAGCAGCCTGCAGGCAATGCCAGCAACTTGGCGTGCACTCAGGGATTCACCAAGGTGCGGTTGGGAACGGGGAGAAACGTGCTCATACCTGATAGCTTGTGCGTATTCGGCTGCTGGGTGTTGTGTGTGAGTTCAGCAAGTTGCTATGATTGGACCTCTGTGGACATGCTGTGTTGATGCAAACTGAAACGCTGGGCCCTGGCCTACACCTGCAGGTAGCAGTTGCAAGCCCAGGCTGCCGCAGCAAGTGTTTCTCACTAGCCGCAGCTTCTCGTGGCAGCACTCACATAAAGCTGAGTCTTTCAATGGGTGCGATGGGCTGTGCTGATATGTGCTGCGCTGTTGACTGTGTGTGTGCCGGTGTGTCTGCTGCCTACAGATGGGCAGGGCACCTCGAAGCTTGGCTGTGGTGTTGCTCAAGTGGTAAGTGTGCCTTGCTCGGGTGGCAGCCAGCTACAAAGCTCCTGTGGCTTGCAGCATAAAGAGCGTAGACAGCCATGTGTGGATGCTTGTGCCACGGCCAGTCGGTCAGCAGCGCATGTTTGGCACCTTGCAGGAGTTTTCTTGCACACAGGAGTGATCACATGGAGGTTCAGCAGCCGTGCCTTGCCATTCAGGCCGTGGATGGGTTAGGCAGACACTACAAAGCTGTACATACACCCTCAAATGCCACTGAATGTGCATGGATCTCCCTGCAGGGCTAGGAACTACTACAAGACAAAGGAGGAGTGCTGCAGGGAAACCGCCAGCACTGCAGCAGACTGCGACTGCAAGTGGAATGGCTACACATACGACAATCTGCCGACGCCATCTGCGTACAGCAGGATGTTCACAGACGAGTGCGACGGGAAGCCCAGTATCAACCGGGTAAGTTGGTTGTGAGGATTGTTGTGAGGATACAGTGCGTGTGCTGAGCCGTGCTGTGCCGTGCTGCGCTGTGCTGTGCTGTGCCAGGGTCTGCTGCTGGCGGGGCATCGCGTGGCATGCTGCCCTGCGCCATGGTGTGCTTTGCGTTGCTGGCCTGCTGTCTCGGCCTGCATATGCCGCCAGATTGTCCTGCATCCATCACCCCTGGCTCCTTGTGCTGTGCTGTTGCCCTAGTCAACCACAAACCCAAGCCTAAACCCAAGCCCTCGAGCCCTTGTGCTGTACTGTTGCCCTAGTCAACCCTAACCCAAACCCAAACCCTCAAGCCGCCTGCTGTGCTGCCGGGGCTGCAGGCGTACTATGACATGTCTGGGGGTATGGTGACATTCCATGGGAAGGCTCGGGTGCCCGTGCCCACCACTGTGGATGCAGACGCGGCCTCAAGAAGTGGACCCCAGCAGCCAGGGAGCAGCCCTGCACCCCTCAACACGCTACCTGGGTGAGGCACACAGCCCTGACTGTGCCTTGCAGTCAGTTAGACAGTTTTAAAAGATGCGACAGCTGACCTGCTGCAGTGATGATATCAGCACACGCAAGCACGTTGCCAAGCTGCTGCGCTGTGATTATATATCGATTCCTACAGTATCTATTGGTGCATGGATCACGACCTCCCAGCATCTGCTTTCTGCCTGCAGGTACATCACAGACAAGAGCTTCCAGGACCCGGATGGTGTGGACGTGTATGGCTGGGCTGTGCTGGACAGCATGAGGACCCCTGGCGATGGCCAGTGCAGGTATGAGGCCTTGTGCTGTACTGTGCTGTACTGAGAGTACTGAGGTGTGAGCAGCGGGCACAGGCCGCCACCACAAACCTTGCAGGCTGCAGGAGTGGCCTTGGACACATCAGGGGCGCTGGTAGCTAGCTGCATGCACCTGAGCTCACAAATGCACAGCAGTTGTACCATGTGCACCTGGTCATGCCACACCGCCTGCTGCAGATACTGGCCTAGCAACGTGAGTGCTCGGTGCTGACCACGCTTGAAGCTCAGTCCCTATTTACCTCAGCAAACTTTGTAGCGTGCTGATACGCACTGATGTACAAATGTGTGTTGCAGGGACTGGTGTGGTGATGCGATCGCTCAGCTGGGCGTCAACGCGACGGAGTACAACCATGTCATGTGCATGGCCCTGTACAGCCAGTCGAGTGTCATCTGCGACAGCTGCGATGCCACTGCAACTACGTGCGCTGGCACATGCCCGGCAGGCAGCGGAATCTCAACGGTGAGCAGTGCTGTGCCGTGCCATGCTTTGCTCAGCTGTGCTGGGCCGTGCTGCCTTGTGTGTGACGTGCTGCCTTGTGTGTGACGTGCTGCCTTGTGACTGGCAACCGAGGCGATAGGCATGAAGGCATGTTGTGAAGTGTGCTTGGCGTGTCGCCAGTCAGATGTCCAGCTAGCTGACTTCTGTGCAGACTCCTGCACACACAGCCTCTGACGGAACCTTGGCATGTTGTGCTGTGTTGCGCTGTGTTGACTGGTGATGTGCTGTGCTTTGCCACCCTTAACTCCGCTGTGCTGTGCTGTGCTGTGCTGTGCTGTGCTGCACTCAGGGCTGTGGCTGCGGCACGTGTGCCTTTGCATGGGGTGGTCAGAGCAGCTGCAACAAGCCCGCAGCCCCTGGTGTGAAGACTGGCCTGACTGCGCCTGTTGCAACATACGCCGACCAAACCCCTCCGCTGCTGCCTGGCTTGCCCCCACGGTCCTTCATCAAGATTGCTAGAAGTGAGGCGTCAGTATGCGTCAGATGTGATGCATTATCTGTCACGTGTGCACACCACCATGTGTCAAGCGGCGTGTGCCATGCACCATGCATTGTGGGTCATGTGTTAGGTGCTGCACACCATGCGCCAGGTGCACGTGTAGATGCTTATAGGCATGTCTAGGCAGCGGTGAGACAGAAACGTCTGCTGTCTTGATGACTCCTGACATGCTGGTTCTGTCTGTTGCCTGCAGGCAACAAGATGTACATGGCTCATGAGCTGGGTCACAACATGGTGAGGACTTGCGCACACAGCTGTTAGTGTCGGCACAGCGGGATTACAACGTATACTGTGTGGTGGCTCCTTGGGTACCATGCTTTGTCATGAAGCGCCTGAATCAGCATGGCGTAGTCGGCTACGTGATGGCCCTTCAGGTGCTTCATGACAAGGCATATACGCAAGGAGCTCGCTGCACGGGACACAGACAGCAGCAGCTGGGTTTTGATCTAAGCATAAACTTTATGGACTGCCACACAGCATGGTGTGCAACCAATGCCTTGGCGTGTATCACGCCGCATATTTTGTAGTCTTGCGAACCTGCTGACGCATCCGGCGCCATGTCTGCTGTCACACCTGCTGCTGTGCTGTTCATGTTGTTCATGTTGAATCCACCAGGGCCTGACCCACACTGGCGCACTCAAGTGTGCCACCTCTGGCAACGTGGTCATGCGGCAGCCTCCCAGCTGCAGGCCTGACTGGTATGGGGACCAGACAAGCTTCATGGGCAGCGGGCCAGACCTGCAGCTGCCAAACATCCAGAAGTACAAGGTGGGCAGTACACGTCCTGCCGGGTACATGCATGGCGCAGTCTGAGGGTCTGTTTTCTTGCATGATGCACCATATGTCGCGTGGCTGATTCATATGCACATTCCTGCACTGCCACGCCGTACGTACACATCATCAAATCGCTGCATCAGTACGTCACTGTTCACGCAGAGAACCCAGCATTTCTAGGACTCTGCTCAAAGACACACTGGGTCTGTCCACACACACCACCCTGCAGGTGGGCTGGCTGCCCCAAGGCACCCTCAGGGACCACTCCACAGGTACAGAGCAGCGCTACACCCTCAAGGCAGCGACATCACGCAGACCTTCCTGGCAGGAGTCCAGCCCCTGGTCCCTTCGCTGGTGAGTGACTGATTTCCTACTGCCCAAGTTGTTATGCTGTAGAAATTGTTTCTGGTGTGCACCTGTGTACTGCATGGTGTGTGGGCCCACAGACAGGGTGGCAGCATCAGCAGTTTTCGGCAGTCAGCACAGTGAATGCACAGACCCTCAAAACAAAACCCCTCATAAGTTCTTCCTGGTGTACTGGCCGCCCGCAGCACTCACACACTTCAGCGCCTGTGCCAGTGCAACCTGACAGCAGCTGCTACCTGCTGTACATGTGCCACACATTTGGTTGTTGCTGGACTTCTGCAGGTTTGACGGGCCGGAGGACACCCTCATAATCCGGGTGCCCCTGGTGCTGCCCAGCAAGGAAGCAGCTGGACTTGCAGGGTACAAGTGTCCCTGTGCCGCGTGCCCACAGTGCACGACTGAGGCAGCCTGCAGGGCCAACACACTAGTGGCTTGCTGCCTGGACGAGTCGTGTGCAGACAAGGGACTCGAGTGAGTTACCGCATGCTCTGGGGTGCTCTGGCTACAGGAACATAATAGGTCTAGGGGCATGGTGCCATAGGCTGCGTTTTGAGCCATCACCAGCGCTACGGATCATGGGCTTGCTAGCTGTCTTCTAATGATGAAGCCAGCGTCCATAAGCTGCCAGCACACATGTGGAATGTGTGCTGACACACATATGTAGTCCAGGGCTGGAGGGATGGTGCTCCCTGCAGGTGTGCTCAGAATCGCTGCTAGCTCCCTTTGTGCTGCTGCCGCAGGTACTTGTACATCGAGGTCCACCAACCCTACCGCAACGACAACAACCCGTCCTACAAAGGCATTGCGATCCGCATGATGGGCGACACAAGCACGTGCACGAGCACCCGCGCTGTCCCGACACACGTGGATGCGGACGGCAAGGTCAAGTACTTGCTTGACACGCCGGATCCGACCGGCACGGCCCTCGGCAGCAAGTTTGAGGATCCGCTCCGCGGCGTAACCGTGATCCTTGAAGACTGGAAGCGGACACGAGCGGTCATCCGCGTGCGGGCGTGAGCTCCGGGTCGCGCAGGTTTGCTTTGCGTGTTGGCGCCCTCGTTGGCTGGCGATGCGCCCACGGGCAGCTTGTCTCGCCCCAGAGCTCAGCTGTTGGGCGCAGGCACGCAAAGCACTTCAAGTGGCTGCTTTGTGGATGTGCAGCTGCGCACTGGGACCCTCACAACCCTGCAGCCCTGTGTTGCTCGGTGTACTGAACAGTGCTGCTTGTGGTGGTCACCACATGGCAGTGCATGTGGCGCTCAGCCGAATGTAGCAGAGTGCTCAATGCCACCCAGGGACACCCTCACTGGGGTTGGGCCGGGTCACCATTGCTGGCCGGGCCGTCATTCTTTGTCGTTGCTGCTGCTGCTGCCATTGCTGGCAGCCCTTCGTTGACGCCTTGCTGCCACAGCAGCCTTCTTGTTCCTTCAGATGTGCAGAGCGTGTGTGCACTGTGCTGCTGATGCGATATGCTTGAGCGATCATGGTGCTTGATCCTGAACGACTGTGCTGGCATCAACAGTTGCCTGCTGGTCCGGCCTGCCTCAGGCTGCATTCAGCCTGCTGCACCAAAGTCATTCTATGACAGCACATACCAGCTGAGCACTGCCACACCATTTGCACCTTTAGACGCAGAGTTGAACATAGAGTTATACGCAGATGAATGTAGGAACAGCCAGCTCTAGGGTAGCACATCGCCGCCCATGTTGCTTCCGCCATTCCTTGGTTGCTGCTCAAAATTGAGCTACCAAGTTGGTTGGTTGTTGTAGCAGATTGCCAGTATGCCTGTCTATTCAGCAGGCTGGTTGGCAGCCTAGTCGACAGGTGTGTTGGGCTGGGGAGCTGTTGCATCTACCCTTACACCCAACGAACCATGTTTGCGACAGCAGGGATCGCTGCACATGCATGGCGCATTGCCGGACAGTCCTGCAGTCAACTCTGGGAGTGACCGCAGCACATAGCCTATGTGACATAGGAAGTAGTCAGCCTGCTTGTTTCTGCAATAGGCCACCCTGAGTGTGTAAATGTTACATGACATGAACTGGTTGGGCCGTCTGTGCTTGCTGACAAGCTATGTACAGTTCAGGTGTGTCTTTCCTTACAGCTGTACGTGTGTGCACTTAGGTGCCTGTAGGCCTCAGTTGCACCCCACACACTGTGTTGTTTACTGCAAGCAGCTCCGCCAGCTTGTTTTCAATGCACCGAGTTGGCTTCAGCGGCGTCTCTGCATATTTGGTATGCATGGCATGAGCACTACTCCAGCCATCAGTACAAGCCATGGCCATGGTGGTGTTCAGGGTGCTTGTCACAAACACCTTGAGCAAAGATAACTTGGTGGCTGTCGCCAAGGTCATGCATATGGTGTGTGGGCAGGGCATGTGTTGTAGGGCAGAACCAGCAAGGAGGTTGGCAGGCTGCAGAGCGGCTGCACTATCATGCCTCACTTGATGCTGGCACTCGCCCACCAGCTGTGACACCAGCGCTGGGGCCTTTAGGCTTTAGTGCTGGGGTTGTTTGGGTTCCAGCCACCTTTCAAAGCAGTGTGAGCCCCGTGAGGATTGACACGCATGTTTGCGAGTGACTGAGTGTGCATGTTGGTCATTGAGTGTGCATCATTCTACTGCGGTCATTGTTACCCATTTGGGTGTGCAGGTAACCACTGTAACCACATGTGGCACATGTGTCGTGTGCAAAGCCTCACATCGCACTGCAGCCAGAGATACATGGGGACCTTCAGGGGTCTTTTGGCAAAGTCATTTGATGCAGCGCCAGCCTGTCACGACAACTGCATCACACAAACGGCCGTGTCACACCTGTTAGGTAAGACGAGCACCTGGCTGCAACAGCTCAGTGATAAAAAGTCAACCACCTGTCAAACACTGCGAACCTCCACAAAGCATACAACAACACCATATACACTGCAGCTGTAAAGTTTGACCACCCACCAATGACAAAGTGCAGCAGTACTGTACAACCACCTGCGACACACCAACAGCTGTTCAGCCGCCCATCCAGAGACGAGCAGCTGTGCACAACAAGCAACCTCAGGCTTGCCTGACCATCCGTCCACCTGACTGCCTTCATGCTCATCCGCCCGGCCCATGCACATGCAAGCCACATTAAAAAGCTCCTTGCCAGCCTACAGCTTCAAGGCTGCTGCCACAACGGGCCCCGCACTCAATTTACACACGCTCGCTGCCATGTGCCTGCGGGGTCAAGGCAACATCCGAAGAGCCCAGACAACCCTTCCCTGCCTACAGCTTTGACGTTGCTGCTGTTGCGGGCCCCGCGCTCAGCTTGCGCCCGCTGGCTGCTGCCTGCCTGAGGTATTCGCAGGGCTCAAAGAACCCTGCCAGGCCTGCACCCCTGAACTGTGACGCCAGCTGGTCCAGCTTGGACACAATCTTGGCTGCACCAATCAGGTCGGCCCAGAAGATGAGGCCGCCCCTGTGTGCACACAGACAGGCAGCAAACAACGGCTCAACACGTGTGCTGGGGCAGTCAATATGTCTCCGAAACAGGAAAGTTGCCTGGTGTGAGGCCAGGTGTCCCCTTGCTGGCTGGTAGGTTGATGTTCAGGCCCGAGGGGTGCTGAGCTGCCTCACAACACAGCAGGCGTGGCCAACAGCTGCATGCCGCTAGCAAGCAATGATGTGGGTCACACCTGTATGGTGGGAAGGCAATGGCCATGGTTTGTTGGCACATCAAGATCTGCTGCCTTGTGGCCAACTAGAAAGCAGTGAACTCACCCATAGCTGAATTGCTGACCAACACATCCAGGGTCCCACACCGCATGGCTGCACCCCACACACAACCTCTTCACGCTGCACGGCTTCAACCTCTTTATTT
>QAXK01006053.1:0-11233 GCA_004335735.1 Chlorella sp. KRBP
ATGGGCATGCGTGAGTGTGGCTCACTGCACACCGACATGCCTCCTCCCCCACGCACCTCTGCGTGCGGTGTTGGTCCCTCTCACCCTCTCCTTGCCTTACCCGACTTGCCCTTACCCACAACTGCAGAGCGCAACCTGCACACCAACGTCTCCATCAACAGCAACGAGCACAACGACCGGTCCAGCAGCCACTACTCCCGCCGCGCCTCCGTCGACCCTATCGCGCAGCAACAACTGCAGCAGCAGCAACAACAGCAGCTGCAGCAGCAGCAGATGGCGGGCGGGATGGGCCCACCGCCACCTGTCATGTACCAACAGCAGCAGCAGCAGCAGATGTCGCCAGGAGGAGGCGTGGGCGCAATGCCGCCGCCGCAGCACGCACAGCACGCGCACAGCACGGGCGGCACGGCGGCGGCAGCGGCGGGGATGGCGGTGGCGGTGGCGGGCAGCGGGGGGTCGTTCTCGCACCAGCAGCTGGGAGGGCTTAGGGCTGACAGCTATAGCCATGCGGGCGTAGGGTATGGCGCGCATGGGGGCGGTGGCGGCGGGGGGATCATGGGCGTGCAGACCAGTGGCGGGTCCTACCCTGACATGGTGAGGGCTAGGGCTTGCATGCGTTGCTGTTAGGGCTTGAGCTCTTCAGGGCTTATACGCCGGATGGTTGTAGTGCTGCCATCGCCAAACTAGGCTTTGCCATTGACGAAATGCTGACCCAACAGATGCACAACACTGACCGTGCATGCGCTCACGCTCGCTCTCTCACGTTGCCCCGCACGCAATCACGCTTGCACCAGTAATTGGGCTCTGGCCCCGCCGAGGCGCCCAAACAGATGCATGTATCGACACGCAAGCTCGCTCTCACGCTGTCCCCGCAGAGCCTGCTCAAGCGCCCCCGCTCCTCGGCCCCCAGCGGCCTGTACCCTAACGAGGGCGGCCTATACCCTAACGAGGACATGGTGGGCGCCATGCACCACCTGGCCACCATGGACGCTGGGCCTCTGCAGAGGGAGCGCGTCAGCATCTACCACTCCGAGAGTGAGTGTGAGGTGGGCTCGCTCTATTCCACATTCACCTTTTTTAACCTTTTCTTCACCTGAGACCGCACCGCCACCAGACCTCATGCACTGCCCAAGGCATGTGGTTTGGTTTGCACAACTCTGCGAGTGTGTGCAGCAGCACCACCTTTGCCAGTGCCACCTTGCAATGATCTCATCATGCAGGCTCAGGACGCCACATGCCCCGCGTACGCAAGTCCCAAGAAAACCTCCTCCACCCCCACACCCTCACACTCGTGCTGCCACCACCGCCACCTCATCACGCAGGCTCAGGACGCCACATGCCCCGCGTACGCAAGTCCCAAGAAAACCTCCTCCACCCCCACGCGCCCGCCTCCGGCCCCCCTCACGACACTCTCCCTCCTCCCGGCTTCCACCCGCACGACATCGCCGGCGTCTTCGACCTACCACCAGACATGGAGTTCGATAGCATGATGCAAAACGCGCGCCACGCCGCCTCCATGCAGCGCGCGACCAGCACGCACACGGCAGGCGGCGGCGGTGGCACTGGCGGAGGCATACCGCTCGAGCTGGCCCACCAGCACAGCTCCCACGCCGCGAACTTCCTTCAAGGGACCGGCGGCGGCGGTGGCGGCGTGGCGAGCGGCATTGGTGGAATGCAGGGCCAAGGGCACCACCTGCAGTCCTCCCAGCAGCAGCAGCTGCACGGCGGCGGCGGTGTTGGCGGTGTCGGCGGGGTGTCACACGCGCACGCGGCAGCGGCGCTGCACATGCGGCACCAGCGGCTGAAGCTGGAGCGGTACTCGGCCCCTGGGGAGGTGTCTACCGGCATGCAGGGTGGCGGGAACGGCGGAAACGGCGGTGGTGTGGGAGGGTATGGGATGTCACCGTTGGCGCTGCATTTGGGGCATCTGCCGCATTTGCATGTTGGGCTGGGGGGCGGGTCGGCGAGCGCTGGCGGTGCGCTGCAGAGCGCGGGTGGGGATGGGAGTGGGAGTGGCGCGGCAGCGGCGGTGACGCTGCGTGGGCTGCAGCTGGAGCAGCCGTGTCAGCAGGGTGGTCCGATTCAGGTGGTTCCCGCTGTGGGTGTGGGTGTGGGTGTGGGTGTGCGTGGCGGCGGGGGGGTGGCGCAGCAGCAGCAAGTGCAAGTGCAGCAGCAGCAGGTGGGTGGGATGGGTGGTGTGGGCGGGCAGGCGTGGCAGCCGCAGGACTTGACGGTGGGTCTGCAGCAGACGTTGAATCTGGCGGAGCCGCACCACCCGTCGAGCAACAGTGGGGGGGCGGGGGCATCCGCGGGAGGGCCGGGGACGGGGCCGGGGACTCCAACAGGAGGTGGTGGTGGTGGTGCTGGCGGGGGCCTGGGAGGAGGTGGTGGGGTGCTGCACTTGGGCGGAGGGCAGCAGCAGAGGCATATGTCGCCCGTGCCTCAAGGTGGCGCGACGGCACTGCAGCTTCAGCAGCAGCAGCAGCAGCAGCAGGGTGGCGATGCAATGGGCGAGGTGGTGTCGATGGCTTCGGCCGGCGCCGGCGCGGTGCACGGGGCGTACCTTTCCGGGGTGCCCGTCGCGCCGTCGCCTGCGGGCGATGCGGGCGCGGGAGCAGCGGCGCATCAGCAGTCGAACGACGACAGCATCACGACTGGCGGCGGCGGCGCGCTGCACGGCTTGATCACTTCGTCGGGCGTGGAGCGGCAGCCGATGCTTTTCCAGCCCGAGAGCGATAGCTTCAAGTCGCTCAACCGCATGCTAAAGCACTCGGACTCGGACAGCTTCAGGCACCTGCTTGGCCCGCTTGGGGTGAGCGGGAGCCAGTCGCAGCACCTGGCGGGCCCGCTTGGGGTGAGCGGGAGTCAGTCGCAGCACCTGGCGGGCGCGCTGCAGCAGCAAGACGTTGCGATGGACCGGGCGCTGCAGGACATTATCCAGGGCGGCACGTCGTGAGGAGGGCTGGCGCGCTCTCTGGGCGGCGGAGCGAGCGAGCCTGGGCGGCGGAGCGAGCCAACGCGCTCGTGTGCACGTGTGCTCTGCGGCGGGCGAAGCGAGAGCTTGTAGCACCGTTGTGCTCGCCGCGGGACATCGGACAGGCACAATGATCATTCGTCCACTTGAGCTCACCTTGCTGCGCGCGTGAGGTCGGGGCCCGGGGCCGCGCGTATGGCCCGACACACGCTGTGGTCGTGGTTCGCGCCCGGTGCACGCGGCCCCAGCCGGCCAGCCCGACATGCCGGGCTGCCGCGCAGGCCCCGCAGGGGCTGGGAGGACGCCACCCTGCAGGGGCACCGGATTCTCATTCATCGCTCCCAAGACCTAGTGCCTTCATCCTCATCTTTGCACGCCGGGTTGTCCGCACACTTTGGCGTGTGCTGGCCAGCACCTGCCGCATGGTGCTGGCAGCCTTTGGACCGTACGCCCCCTTTGCTACACGTGCCAGTATCTGACACAACGGGTGGTGGCGGTGGCGCTTGGCCTGCATTTGCTCCGCTCTGTGTGCTTGGCTCTCTGTGTCGGGCTTTACATACATACGGAGCAGCCATTTTCACGCAGACGGATGCGTGCTAGCCACCTGACAATGCGACAATGGCCACGGTGGCTAAGGCGCCAAGTGCCACACGAGGGGCCCCTGCCCGACCGTGACGACACCCTGTCTTCCCCCTCGCATCTTCCCACTCTCGGAGCCTTCATGCCAACCCTGACCCTAAGCGTATGGATGCATAACGTGACCCTTCCGCTTCCTTTTTGGTGGCTCGCTTTCACTCACTGCGATTGTATGGCGCGTGCTCGGAGGGCGCACGGTGCGCGCATTGGAATTGGACGCTGGTGATGGGCGGTTGGGGCCGCTGGCAAGGCGACCCATTGATCCAATCAGGGCTCCCCTGGGAGGGCTTGCTAGCCCTCTACATGTACCTTTTGGCATTCAGGCTCGTCTGATCAGGGCGCGTGGCTCGCTCATTTGGATGCATGCATTGCGTGGGTGCCGGTGCTGCTGCTTTGTGTGCTGCTGCTTTGGACGGTTGCCTGCAGGGTGGCTTGCAGCAGGGGTGGTGCTGGTGTGTGGTGCGTTTTGCGCACCTGGTGCGTGTCGCCCCGCACCACCTGAGTCGGCGTGCGGAGGCAACCAACGACGCGCCCCTGTGACCCTGCGGACCCATGTTTAAGACTCTTGTATGGCGCTTGAACTTTCCCGCCGCTACTGCTTGTGAATGCTTGTCCTGCCCGGCGACCCGTGTTTGCCTGCCCGGCGCCCACGTGTGCTCTGCCGCTCGCTTCTCCCGTAATTGAGACTGCAATTGAGCTGCTGAGCACCTTGTGCTGGATGTTGAGCAATCAGGCGGGCCCGGCGTGTGCTCATGCGCGACGGCGGGTGAGCGGCCCCCCGCCCCCCGCTTTGTGTGCATCCGGCACCAGCATGGCGCTGCGCAAAGGCGCCAACCTGCTCACGTCCAACCACGTCAACTATCTTGTGTTTCGGTACCTCCAGGAGTCGGGTGCGCAGCGAGCGGCGATGGTGCACGATGGGAGCGATGCAGCAGGGCGATCGTTCACGACGAGCTCCATGCTGCAGTTGTGTGTGCAGCCGCTGCTCCTGCTCCTTCATCGCGCGTGTTGTTGCGGCCGGCCGCAGGGCTCACGCACTCGGCCTTCACGTTCGCGCACGAGAGCAATGTCATCCAGGCGCCGCTGGACCCCAACAGCGTCGCGCCGGGCTCGCTCATCGCGCTGCTGCAGAAGGGGCTGCAGTTCCTCGAGCTCGAGGCCAACTTGGAGAGCCAGGCACGCACAACTCCTCGCAACTCCTTAACAAGCTTGCTCTTCACCCTTCTGTATCCTCCGATGCGCCATGCGGGGGGCGGGCGACGACATGTGTGCGCGCTGCCCGTGTGCTGCGTCGCCGTCGGCACACACACAGGATGGCGACGTGGACGGCGACTTCAAGATGCTCAGCCCAGAGGAGCTCATGACCTTGGACATCGACCAGCTGCGGCAGCTGGTCCAGGAGCGGCGCGAGGGCGAGCGGGTGCAGATCGCCGCACCGGCCGCCGCGGCTGCTGCGGCTGCCCCGGCGCCAGCAGCGGAAACAACCAAGCAGCCAGCTGGCAGCAAGGGCGGTGCCAACAACAACAACGCGACGACTACCAGCAGCGCAAAGCAGCAAGGCGGGCGGGCGGCGAAAGGGGAGACGGCGGCGGGCGCGAGGGCCGCGCAGCAGCAGCAGGAGGCGGGAGGGAAGGGCAGCGGCGGCAAGGAGGCGGGAGGCAAGGTAGGTGCTGTGGAGTCCATCTCTTGCAGTTGGGGTGGGTGGCTTTGGCACGCGCGTTTGCGCTCGCACCTCAGAGGGTTGAGAGGCGACGCGGGGCGCTGTACGGTGCCAAGGGCTGGAGAGAGAGCGCTCGCAGTGGGATGGCCACCATGTGAGAGCACAAGTAGCACGCTCAGGCAGCCCGAGCCAAGGGCTGTGACCCTCAAGGTGCTGTGCTGCTCTCCGCCCATGCATGCAGGCCTCAAGGCAGCAACAGCAGAAAGCAGGCGCAGCACAGCAGCAGCAGCAAGGCAAGGCATCCAAGAACGCAGCAGGAGCAGCGGCGGCGGCGGCAGCGGCGGCCGCGGCGGCGCAGCAAGACCCTCAATCAGGGCCTGCGCCCATGGAGGAGGACGCGCCTCCCGCCGCCGCCCCCACCCTCAGCAGCGTACACCAGGCAGACACCATGGAGCTTCAGCCCTCGGCCATCTCAACCCTAAACGGGCATGGGGCGGAGGTTTACTGCTGCTTGTGGCACCCCACGGAGCCTGTCCTCGCCTCGGCGTGAGTCTCGGTGCCGGTTTTGCACCTTTGGGGAGGGGCCATCATCATCATCATCATCATTGCATGGCGTTCACGCCAAGTGTCACGATGCTGCAGCCGTCACAAAAGACCGCCAGGCAGGCCTCGCCAAGCAAAGAGGAGGGGCCATGACTGGGTCCCTGTTCCATCGTGGAAAGCATGCGTGAAAGTGGTGGGGAGGCACGGTGTGCGAAGGAAAGCACACATGCGTGCTCTTGAGCCGCGTGCGACGTGTGGACGCAGGGCCAACGACTGCACTGCGCGCATGTGGAACGTGCGGCCTGGCTCGCCCGAGTACGGCAGCAGCGTGGTGTGCCAGCACCGCATCAAGTGGGGGGATCAGCGAGATGTGACCACGGTGGACTGGAGCCCGGATGGGAATACGCTGGTGACGGGGGCGTGCGACGGGGTGGCCAGGCTGTGGGGGAGAGACGGTGAGTGCGGTGACGCTGGTGACGGGGGCGTGTGACGGGGTGGCCAGGCTGTGGGGGAGAGACGGTGAGTGCGGTGCAGTGCAGTGGGAGAGGGGCTTGATAGACTAATGAACATACAGAGGAACAAGAACTGATCAACAGCATGGACAGCAGTGCAGTGGGAGCAAGGATGTGTTGAGGCGTGGTGGCTACCGTCACGCCGCCTGTCGTGCACTGACCGCTTCGTTACGCCCACGAGCAGGAGCAAATGAGGAGCTAGCTCTCTTGGCCTGTGCAATGGACTGCCATCTTCTGTGCGATGAATCGTGCCACCGTGTGTGCGATGGACTCGTGCTCCTTGCAGGGCAACTGCAGGGCAGCTTGGAGGCGCAGACAGGCACCATCTTTGCGGTCAAGTTCAACAAGGCAGGGGATCTCATCGTCACAGCCAGCATCGACGGCATGGTAAGCCCTAGCTCCGGCCCTAGCTCTGGGTTTGCGCATGGGCAAAAAGGGCATGGAGAGCACGGGCAGGCGACGGCCCTGGTTCCTCGGCAGTGCTGCCGCCAGCCTGCAGCACGCGTGGTGTGTGTAGCGGTGTAGTGGTGTGTGTGTGTGTGTAGAGCTTGCAAACGGGGCTTCAGGCCGCATCAACCAAGGCAGCACGGATCAGCAGCGAGGGAAGATTAGGCGCCAGCCCAGGCACCAGAGCATGCAGCCACCACGGTGTGGGGGGAGGGAGGGCGTGGGCAATAGGCCATGCGTGCAGACAACAACAAGCTGAGTCTCTCCTGTGTTTCTGCTGGTGCTGGTGGTTGCTTGCTTGCAGTCAGTGGTGTACGACGCGAAAACGCACCAGGTCAAGCACTCGTACAAGCTCCACCAAGGTGGGTGACGCGCGGCATGTGGCGTGACGTCTCGTGGGGCTGGGGTGATTTGTGACGTGGTGTGTGGGAGGCCTGCTGCATCAGGAGCTTTTGTGGAGCACGTGCGTGTGGATCAGCGTGTGGAGCACGTGGTGCGCACGCACGCCACACTCTTGTTAGCAATGCGCAGTGTCGTGCACTCAGACAAGCAACGTGCACTGGCGTTAACTCTGCTTGACGAGGCCTGCCTGGCGATCTTTTGCGACGGCTGCAGCAGCATCATCACACGTGTCGTGAACGCCATGCAAGCACTCGGTGACCAGAGACCGCAAGGAGGAAAACCAGTAGCGGTGGTTAGCAACTCTGTAAACTAACCCTATCCCTAACCCTAACCCGTGCCCTTACCTGCAGCGGCCACATTGGACGTGGACTGGCGCAACAACACCTCATTCGCCTCATGCTCATCCGACCTCAAGGTGCTCTACGTGGAGCTCGGCAACCCCAAGCCCTCGCGCACATGGACGGGCCACACGCAGGAGGTCAACGCTGTGCGGGTGCGTCTTGTTTTGAGTTTTACATCTTGGTGCGCAAGCAAATGAGCATATACATGCTCGTCAGATCAGGCAACAGCGTTGAGCACATGTTGAGAAGTCATGCCTTCTCCCCCACCACCACCACACACTCTGGCTCAGCCGTTCGGGGCAAGCAGGCGATGCAACCTAGTGGTGCTGGTGCTGGTGCTGGTGGAGGCAAAGGATGTCAGTGCCTGTTCGGCACGCCTTGTTCATCATCATCATCATCATCATCATCATCATCATCATCATCATCATATTGCATGGCGTTCACGACAGGCGTCATGATGCTGCAGCCGTCACAAAAGATTTCCAGGCAGGCCTCGCCAAGTGCAGTCCACGCCCAGCGCACGTTGCTTGTCTGAGGCTGCGCTCGCAGGGCCGCAATCGTGGTGGTGCTGTGGGAGGCATAGCACGCCAAGGCCTGCTCGGCACGCGCCTATGTGTTTTTGCGTGTGCGCAGTGAGACCCCAGTGGTTGGCTCTGCGCGTCCTGTTCAGACGACCAGTCCGTGTGCGTGTGGTCGCCTGAAAAGGACCAGCCCGTGCATGTGTTTGGTGTTTGTGCGCAGTGGGACCCCAGCGGCTGGCTCTGCGCGTCCTGTTCAGACGACCAGTCCGTGTGCGTGTGGTCGCCTGAAAAGGACCAGCCCGTGCACGTGTTCGGCGGGGCCACGCCACTAGCGCACAAGAGCCAAGTCTACACACTCAGGTGCAGGTGTAGGGTTAGGGCTAGGGTTGAGGGTAAGGTTAGGGCCTTCAGAGGCAGCGGGAGGGGCACAGTTGGACATCCGCAGCCACGCAGCGCGTACACGAGCAGCACGCAGCGCCTGCACGAGCAGCACGCAACGGTGATGTGGCCGTCAGGCGCCAACTGCATGAACATGCAGTGCGTGCTTTTGGCCCCGCGACCGTTTCGCCTGCAACAAATGTTGGTATGGAGGCCGTGGGGGGGGCCGGGAGTTGCTCACGTCCAGATGCCATAGCAAGCAACGCTGTGTATTGTCCCTGCAAGTGCTGCATTGCAGGTGGCGGCCTGCGGGCCCAGGAGATGCGCACATCCAGTTGCCAAACCAAGCAACGCTGCGCGTCTCTTTGCTGCAGGTGGCGGCCTGGGGGGCCTGGCTCCGCCAACCCCTCTCTCTCTCCGCAGCTGGCCACGGTGTCTTTTGACAGCACGGTCAAGCTGTGGGACGTGGAGCGGGGCGTTTGTGCGCACACACTGAGAGGGCACACGCAGGTGAGTGTGTGTGTGTCGATGTTTGCATCTGTTTGGGCGCCTCGGCGGGGCCGTGCGTGCTTTTGCTTTGCTGCATTCCGGCCGCGTTTACGCACACGCTGCTTTTGCTTGTTGTGCCGCAGGCAGCCTACTCGTGCGCCTTCAGCCCCGACGGGCGGCTCGTCGCCACAGGCGCCCTGGACAGCGCCGTGCTGCTCTGGAACGTGGCGGACGGCAAGCTGGTCCGCACGTGCCGCACGACAGACGGCTGCGTGTACGAGATGGGCTGGAGCCCGCAAGGGGACAGGCTGGCGGCGTGCTACAGCAGCCGGGTGGTGCGGGTCATGGACATCCGGATGTGACGGCTCGATGTACGTCTGTTTGTGTACCCGGAGGGTTGTGTCAGGTGTCCCGGAGCCAGATGCAGTGCAAGCTGCAGCACTTGCCATGTGCCCGCTGGGCTGCGTGAGGTGTGGGCTACGTGAGGCGAGCGTTGTGTGTGTGTGTAGCTGCCTGGTGGTACCTTCTGAACTCCTGCCGGCTGCACTGCCAAGGTACCACTTGGCTGGGGAGGAGGAGGGGAGAGCTGCGGCGTGGTGCGACGTGCGGTGGTTCGTGCCCTGTGCTGTGGGCGGGTTGCCTATGCATTGGGGCACACGGCTTGGAAGGCCTGAGAATTCTGCAAGAGCGCTGCGAGTGACGACGGGGACCGTGCTGTGCACTGATGAGCAGGCTGCGGCTGACTGAGGCCTGCACATGGCGCACGGACGGCATATTATGGCACTTGCAGTTGCACTATGCTACAAAGAGGGCAGAAGCGTGAGCCAGGGGCGAGAAGAAGGCCCGCCGCACTCGCACACCAGCGTGTGCCACAGTCCAGCCTGCTAGCCTGCACCCCCACATCCCCTGCAGCGTGCCCGTGCAGCTGCGGCACTGCTCCCCGGATCCCCGGAGCCGCTGCGCACGCCCCACGGCCCACGCCCCCATCCCGCCTGCCCCCCTACTCGTCGTCGTCCTGGCCCCCTCCCTGCGGTTCCTGGTCCCTGTATGGGTTGAGGATGGGGCTGTTTGCGCCAGGCAGCTTGCGCGTGACGGGGTAGACCTTGCTCTCGAAAAAGTCGACCCATCTCCGCCGCCCCGCTGCGAACTCGGCCACTCGGTGTTCCTGGGGCGTGAGCTTGGTCAGCGGCCGGTCGAACATGTCGAGTGCCGCCTGCTCCTTCTCGCGCTTTGTCGGCAGGGTGATGGCCGCTGCGCAGCTGCTCGCCGCAGTGAGCCCGATGGTGATCTTCAGCCCAATGTCCAGCTGGCCCCAGCTCGGCAGCTTGATGTTGTCCATCGCTGCCCGCGCAAGGGAGGAGCTGGCGGCTGCGAAGCTCCGGCGCCCGATGGGCTGGCTGCCGGCAGGGGATCGCTGCTCTGCACACCTGCTCGCGTTCGGGGCCGATGGACGCGCTGGATGAGCGCGCGCAGGAGGCAAATGTTTGTGGGCCCAAACCGCATGGCCATCAAATCGATCGATCTGCTCTCGCAGCGTGCAGCGTGAACACGATGGCGAGCCAACAGGTGAGGCAATCTCAGGTGCTGCGGCACACCTCGCAGCTGCAGTCTCAGACCAACGCCTGCGTGCACCTCGACCTGTGCAGGAGGAAGCGCAGCTGGAGCAGGAGGCGCATGCGCGCTTGATGCAGGAGCAGGAGAAGCACGCCGTGGAGGTCTTCAGGTGAAGCACGCTCCCTGCAGTCCCTCGGGTGCCCAAACACGCGCCCGATCGCTCACCGCTCCGTCCCTGCTCCACCACACGTGTGCAGGCAGCAGTCTGGAGCAGATTCATCAGGCGCGGGTGACCAGCAGCAGCAGCCGCCGCCCTCAGACCCAGCACAGCTCAAGGTGCGGAGGCCCTGCCGCAGCTCCGATGCTTCGCGAGCTTCCAGCGCGCAGCATACAGTCAGCTGCAGTGCCGCTGACACACCAGGGTTAGCAGGGCAGGTGCTCTCTCCCTGGCCTGCTCTCTCACCCTGGCCACCAAGGAGCTGCCCCGCACGCAACTCGGGAGCTGCGCATAGCCTGCACCGCCTGCTGCGCGTTGCCACCGCTGCTGGCACGCTACGGCATGGCAGCTCGATGGCCTGCGAGGCACGCTCCTCACTGCTCCCCCGCACACACTCGCTCAGCTCCGAGCTGCTTGCAAGAGATGGCCGCGCCAGATGTACAGCTCGACACACACACACACGCACGCATGCATGCAGGAGAAGCTCCTGGCTATGCAGTCGGCTGAAGCTTCCGCCCGCGCCTCAGCATCATCAACCGCCCCAACCGCCCCAACTGCC
>QAXK01006058.1:0-20341 GCA_004335735.1 Chlorella sp. KRBP
GGGGTGTACGGATCTTATCTTATCTTATGTGCGTGTGCGCTTTCCTAAACCTGCTACCTCCGAGGTTTGAAGGCTCAGAGCAGAGCTGCAACAGCGCCAGGCATCACTCGGACAGCTAAATCAGTGATGCTTACAACTAGTTTCTCACTGCCCCCACTCACTCGTCAAGCTCACTGCTGTCTGTCCCCAGGCTGCTGAATGCCCTGCCAATGAGCTCCTGTGGCCCCCACCCAGCATAGTCCATGAAGGACAACTCCACACATAGGATGGTGCCCGTTGGCAGCAGCCACGCCTTGATGTTGCCAGGGTCTGATGCGGCAGGCTGCAGGCAGAGGGAAGTGTGAATGATCAGGACACATTGGGACCAAGGTGCTGTGGATGATACAATTTGTGCCCAGCAGGCCATTGATTTCCTTGGTAAGCAGGCCCGGCCAGGCTGGCAGCAATGCCTGGCTGTCACCACACATGTGCTACACACCCAGTGCGGTGGTCACAGACGTGCGAGGCCACTGCAATCGGGGAAATCGCTGCCACAGCAGTGCCATGGGCCCCCATGAGTGATGCTAACTTCATCAATGGGCCCCCAGTAGGTGTGCGGCCTACCTTCATGATCCCCATGAATGTCGCGTCAACGCCAGTGCCCATGATCTTGGTGACCTTGAGGGTGACGGGGAACACGTAGCGCTCCTTGTGCAGGGCCACCACCTGCACGCCAACAGCCAGCAAGCATGCAGACCGTCAGTCTTTCGAAACATGTTGTGTACACGGCACAGCACGGCACATCACAACAAGGCACAGCACGGCACAGCACGGCACAACAGGGCTTGGCGGCTCCATGTGCACAACTCGGGGTACAAGCGAGACACCCTATCATGCATGTAATGCCATGAACCCCTGCCAACGTGTGCAGGTGTTGTGTGCCACACACCGAGTAGTTGTGACCATGCGTGCTGGGAACCCCCATACCTCGCGGTTGGTGTCCAGGATCTTGGCCTTGCTTGTGCTGATGTAGTTGCGCAGGTAGGAGTTGTGTCGTGTGCTGAAGGGCTGTGGCATGATGACGCTGACGTTCTTGCCCTGAAGCTCACCCTTCTTGTACCTGCAGGGCCACCATCACCACAGCAGCAGCAGGCGTGGTTGATTTGTAATTACAAATGAGTCATGTTACGTATGGCGACACTGCTGGAAAAGACTCCATGCACAGGTAAAGGCTATGAGACTGGTGGTCACAGGGAGCTGCCACTGCTGGAAGTGCAAGTGCCAAGCAGAGTATTACATCGATTTCCAGTTAAGGGGGTCAACATATGTCAGCTATAGCTTTGGCCAGTGCGGTAATGCCATGGGCAGAGCTGCATGACATGGGCCATGACTCACCCCAGCATCTGTGTCAGCACTTTGTTGGCCATCTGGATGATGCCGGTTGCATTGATGGTGATGATGGCGCTGTTCTTGTCACTGACCATGCTGTCGTCGCCAACCTGCACAACAGCAGCAGCACAACATGCAAGCGTTCAAATTGCAACTCATTGAGTGATCATGCATGAGATATGTAGCAAAGTGCAACAGCTGCACAGCACTTCTCATCACCATGCTACGATACTGGGGGCCTGTGATGTCCATACCCCTCCAGATGCGGACCCCGTCAGGATGTGCATGCTAGTGCCGACGCGTACGTATCTCCTGTGGCTACCCTATTGGCCTGCAAGCTGCAGCAGCCACACACCTGTATGTCAGTTGCCTTGTTTTCCTCCAGCTCCTCCTGTTTCTCTGCCTCCGCGTAGTAGCGCGCTGCACCCCAGGCGTCGTTCTGCATGCGGAATGACCAGCACGTACTGCATGAGGAAGCTACTCCCAGGAGCCCGCCCAGTCGCACGCTCAGGAAGCAATGCCGACTGTGTAAGAGGGCGGCGTTCAGCTGACACATAGTCGAGTCTTTTGATGCAACTGCATGCAATGATTGCACGTGATGAGTGAGAGCACCAGGTACCCTGCACACTGCATACATGAGATGTCGCTGTACAGCGACATCTCGTCACACAACCTGAAAGGCATACAATACTGGTCCGCATCAAAGCCCCACCTTGATGCTCTCCAAGAACTTGCCGTAGCTCCTGAGGAGCTTGGCATTGCTGGGGTACCTGTCAAGCACCATCTTGTAGGTGGCCTCTGCCTTGGACTCCATCTCCTCCATGCGTGTGAAGCTGTGGCCCAGGCGGTCCAGCGGCACCTTGTCACGGGTCAACAGCCGCCAGAAGTCACGCGTGGCTACAAGAGAGGCCTTGTGGTACACCATGAGGTTCCTGCCGTCAGGAAGCACAACACCGGTTGGAGGCAAGCATAAGCAACGTGTCAATGGACGCAATTGCCGCAGTAACTTACTGCGAGTAGTACTGACAAGCGGTACCATTGTGGCATGGTAGGGCAGCTGATACGGCCTTGCTGAGTTTAGTTGGTTGCAGGACTGACATGAGGGAGGCGCTAGTTGTCCGATAATTTGAAACGACACTGCTGAGCACCAGTGGCCCAGGCGTTCCAAACCCCGGCCGCAAGGCACCTGCACCTACTTGTAGTTCTTCTGGAACTCCACATACGACACCAGGTCCACAGCTCCACCCTCGCCACCACCACCACCTCCACTCTGCTGCTTGTGCTCCTGCTTGCGTGTGAAGATGCTGAACTGGTATGACAGGTTGGGACCCAGACCAGTGGCCAGCTCAAGGTGGTTCCAGCCCGACTGAATGTTGTGCCGCACATCCATCAGGAAGTTTGAGTAGGCGATGTGCATGAACACACTGCTGGGCTTCATAGCAACTCCAGCCTGGCAGGTAGGCAACGAACACATGTCAGCATGTTGGATGAGTGTTTCCCGGGCGTCCCCATGTGTGGGCAGCTCGTCAAGGAACCCTCAGGGCGTGTATGCAACATCAGTTTGGATGCATGCAAGGTCAGCAGCACTGAGTGATCTGCTATTTAATTTTTGGGCCATGCTTGTTTGATGCCTGAAGTGCCACGCTGTTTGGCAAATTGCATTGCGCACGCATACCTTGAGGACATTCTCAGCCACCTCCAGGGCAGTCTGGTCTAGGGTGCCCTCCTCATCCCACACGCGACCAATGCGGCTGGCAACCTCCACATCAAACTCTGTCCAGAAGCGGTGGATGTTGCGCGGCTTGACACCCTCTGGCAGCACCTTGAACTTCAGCGCTGCACGCCAAGCATACACCAGGCGGCCCCAGCACAGCGCCCCTCCACCCAGGAATGCCACAGGCACGCCGACAGCCATGAGCTGCAGCCAGAGAGACAGGAAGAGTGGCATCATGTGGACAGCCAGTCACCGGGGGACCGTCCTAGCACTGTCCATGATACAGGGTGTTGCCGCCACATACATGCATGCAGCAGGTGTTGACTCACATGGTAGGTGCAAGTCTCATCCTGACAGGGATGTGTCCTTGCAAGGCATGGGATGCGCCCGTCCAGGTGCAGCAGGCTCCCTAAGGAATGCTGTTCGATGCACAGCCCCCTGTCAAGCGGGTGAGGTGAATCGATGCTGTGTCAAGTGCTGAGCACTCACTGTGGTCATCATGTGCCTGTACTCTGGTTGGTCCCAGTGGGGGTGGTTCTTCTCATCCCACTCCCAGTGAACGGTGTAGGACAGGATGCAACACATCAGGGACACCCAGGCCAGCACAGCGTTCAGGCCGCCCCTGAGCACGTTGATCCAGGGCACGTAATGAGGCACCTGGATGTAAGGAGTTGCAAGGCAAGCCCAGTCATGCACAGGGTGTGGGCAATGTGCGCGAGTACGTGCCTGGCCTCGGACAACAGCATGCCACTGATCGTGGCACCTGCACCTGTTATCTACTACGCAGCACTGCCCAGACGTCTGGTGTCGACACAGCTGGATTCTTTTTTGCAAAGCAAGGCACACCAGTGAGGCGATGGTGTTCTTTTCAGAACCCATTCCACTGCTACCCAGCATGGACTTGCTCAGCAACACTGCCAGCGATGTCTGAGCCAGAAATCTCGCTGTCCGTGGTGCTCACCATGCGGGCATGGTAGTAGAAGATGAGGCCACAAGCAATGCAGTACAACACTGTCTGGACCTGTGGTAGGGGCTTGAGCAGAATGTCTGCAACTGTGATGACCGTCTTGCACAGCAGTGACCGCAGCTCGCACATGCTGTGGGGTGCTGCCAACAAGCTCCTGCTCATCGGCTCCAGCTCATGATCCCCCAACACCTGGAAGCGACACCATGCAGACACACACCTGCTTGCAACTTTCAACAGCCAACCTGGGCTGGCAGCTGCTGGCAGCACTAGATGTGCCTTTTCACTGAAAACAGCTGGCGGCCACGTGTCACACCCTGTGGTCCCTGCTGTGCTTGCAACTCCCGCAGCAAAGTTGCCAACAGAGTCTGCCTGTTGTGTTGCCTGCTATGGCGGTTTGATTGTGGTCCCTGCTATGGCTGTTGTGTGCCACCGCCGGGCGCCTGCGCACACAGTACTTCTACAGTGTGGGCACCAACGTCAGCCACCTACCAGCAGTATGGCCACTATAAAGAAGACCACTCCACTAGTGAGGGACACAATGGCATGAATCAAGTGTGGGAAGCTGAGGCAGTCTGCACAGCACACAGTACACATTCAAGCACATGTGGGTTCCCGGATGATTGTGTTCGTGATGCGATGAGGGCATATGCATGCTGCTGTTGCTGCTTCCAACGATGGCATCCGATCCGGGACTGGTATGCCTCTTACACATGGTGTGGTGCCAGTTGCAGTTGTGTTGACACAAGCACCTGCAGTGCAGACCCTCCTGACCTGTGCATGTGTATATGTCTGAACAGTCATAACGCTGCAGTCCTTTCACCACAGTCAAGAGGAACAGATGTGCTCCCTCACCAAGCTTGAAGACCAAGTGCTTCCACTTGCCACCGTGGTTGTCGCACGCACACGCCATGAGGAAGATGTTGAGGGAGGCAATGTAAAACATGCTGACAAACAGGCTGACCACCACCCGGGCAACCTTGATGGGCCACAGGAACGGGAAGCTGTCATTCATGAAGCACCAGCCCACCCAAACGCAGATGGACACTGATATGAACAGGATTGCCACCAGGATGTAGAAGATGACCAGGTAAAACTGGTACCCCTGCGTGCATGATACAGTGTGTAACGGGCGTGCTGCAATTGCCACGGAGCATCCGGTGCAAGGCTTGCCTGCTGCATGATGTGCTGCTTTTTTTCAAGCACCGCTGTGGTTGCTGCTTCTGCTGCTGCTTGTGCCACTGCTGCTATTCCTCCTGCCACGCTTTGAACTGCTTCTGCTGCTACTGGCACAGATGCTTACCGTATAGGCAATGGGTAGGTGGATCTGAATGTAGTAGAACACTTGAAAGATCCTGCAGCACACATCGGCACAGCCAGTTACCATCAAGGCACTTTGCCACTACAACATGCTGCTTGACATCAGCAAGAGCTACCATACCATGATTTGGCATCGACCTCCCAGGGATACTCTGGCATCAGCATGAGAGTGAAAATCATAAGGAAGTCCACCCAGATGGCCAGCATGGCCACGTTGGCGCTGTCATTGATCTTCTCCTTAGCAAGTGTGTACAGGGCGCCGAAGAGAGCTGTGAGCAGCCCTGGTCCCTGTCCATCGATTGCATTTTCTTTCTCTGCCTCGCTGACAAGCCTGCAGATGGGAGCAGTTGGACAGCAGATGCAACAGCAGATGGCAGCTCGGCATCCCACAAAGCAGCACACCTGATTCAGCACACCCAGTGCACTTACTTTGTGGTGGCAGACTTGCTTGTGAAAGCAGAGCCTGCACTTGACTGAGACCCAAAGCTTGATTGGCGCTCCATGCTGCCCTATCTGTCAGCAGGTCTGCTGCTGAGGGTCAGCTGTGGCATTGCCTGGTGGTCTAGGGCCGTGATGCACCTCCATAGCAGTTTCAAGTATTCAGACCATCTCAAAGTCAGTATCACGAGGCTGATCGGCGTTCTCACAGTTCAAACAAGCCGGACGTGTTCTGATGGCGCGCCCACGTGCGAAATGATGACCGTGAACTGCTGGCATGAGCACTAATCGACTTTGCCCTTCACAACCATCTCAAAACAGTGAGTTCGCATCCTTCTGGTAAGTGGTCAAACAACGGGCGATGACTCAATATTTGTTACCTTGCAAAGGCCAAAGTGGGCCACTGCAGCTGGGCAGCTGCGACGTCAAGAAGTGGCATGTAGCCACGTGAACAACCCAACGCACAAATTAAGGCAGCCACAAATTAAGGCATTGTTACAAAAGCGCGGCATCAAGACATCGGCATGCTTGATACATACACCCATCAAACTGATCACTCCTCAACAACAGATCAACCACACAGTCACACAACAACAGGGAACAGAACACATGGAAGTTTACATGTTCTGCAGCAACCGATCCACGGCAGCATTGACGTTGCCCCCTGTGGCTTGCAGCGCTCTGATGTTGGATTCCTGGTCATAGAAGCCCATGTCCTGCAACAGCAGCAGCAATGATCGAAGGAAAGTGAGCACCGACCCGACTCAACAACACACAAAGACTATGAATGCAGCAAAGTGACTGAAATTGCTCGTTTGTTGCCTGTGACATACACTGCATATGGCATGACATGCCACAAACATGCTGCATGCCCACACTGGCGAAGGCAACAGGAACACCAGTGCCACTGGCCAAACAAAGCCAGAACTCCAGGCAGAAGGCCTCACCTGCAGCTGCTGTATCTGTGTAGCATACGTGGTGGCTGGGTCTGCAACAGGCGGTGGAGCCCCAAAACCCCCCATGCCGCCCATTCCTCCCATACCCATGGTGTTCATGAGCTGCATGATGCCCTCAAGGCCGCCCATGCCAGCAACACCACCTGCGCCGCCACCTGCTGCTGCACCTTGGCCACCCAAGCCGCCCAGCAGCGATGCAAGCATGGCTGAATTGGGCATGCCTGCAGCTGCACCACTGTCACCGCTGGCACCTCCGCCGCCACCGCCAGCAAGACCACCCTGCACAACACATAATGGTGTTCGATCAAGGTCGGCAGACAGCAGGATAAGTTGAGTTTGATCCATACAACAAGCTGAGAGCAGCTGTGACATGGACTGGGCTAAAGTCACCAGACTACAGCAACCAGCTGCACCACACCAGTGGCTGATCAATGAGCACGAACTCCAGTACAATAAGTACAACTCTGGAGCCAACCTCATGCAATGGTGTCCTAGGCTTGTTGCAATCTTACCATGCCTCCTGGGTTGAGTTGCTGCATCATCCTCAACATCTCAGGGTTGAGCATGGCACGCAGCATCTCAGGGTTCTGCATGGTCTGACGGATCATGGGCATGGAGTTGATCATCTGGCCCAGCTGGGGGTTGCTGCTGGCGATCATGTCAATCATGCCAGGCTGAGTCATCATACTGACTAAGTGCTCCCGCATGTTGGGGTCTGACAGCAGCTGCGTGGTCATCTCGTTCACGCCAGCTTGGCTGCCCACATCACTCAAGCCACCCATGCCACCAAGGAGGCTTGCCATCCCCCCGCCACCCTGCAAGCTGCGCAGCAGGTCTGCTGGGTTGCCTCCTGCACCCCCTGCCCCAGCACCTGCCCCTCCCCCTGGCGTCCACGGGTTGGGCAATGGTGCTGAACCGGGCTGGTCTGCTGCTGCTCCACTGGTGCTGGTTGCACCAGCGCCTGCTGCTGGTGCTGCTGCACCGCCTGTGCTGCCACCGCCCTGCATGCTGCCGAGTACACTGTTGGGGCCAGTGGTGGCATTCATCAGAGGCTCCTGCAGACACAACACACACGGGGCAGTGTGCTGGAAGTGGCGTAAGCAACAAGTTGCAGTGGCTGAGGAGGCAGAGATATGAAATTTCAAACATCAACCCAAGCTCAAGTTGTACAGGCAGCACAGCAAGTACACACGAACAAGGCCATGGGTGCTTGGCCAAGTGGAAGTTGTCTTGTACTGCTGGAGTGCACCAGGCAACTGCAAAGCAATCAACGCACCTGAACGTTCTCATACAGCTGCCGCAACGCATTGAAGCCACCTGGCAATGCCTCAATGTTGCTCAGGGCGCGGTCGTTGTTGCGCATGTACTCTCGCCTCAGGTTCTACAGCAGGCAGCAACAGGCACGGGCACGAACTGCTGAGCACACCCTTCTGGTCCTGGTCCACATAGCCACACAGACCTTCATATTAGCAGGGTTTGGCAGCATGCATGTGCTGTCACCACTACACCATACATGGCTTGACTAAGTGACTGCGCACATGCGCATGCGAGTTGGGGTGGCACAGTTGCACTGTCGTACTCACAGGGTTGGCCATCATGTTGAGGTTCTCACGCAGCAGCTCAGGGTTGGTGAGCATCTGGGCCATCTGAGGGTCACGGTCCATGAGCTGCGCAAATCAGACAGCATTAAACACCATAGCATTGTGAGCAAGATGGTAGCTGCCTAATGGATCCCGGGGATCCTCATGCCCACCAACATTTGCATCCGAGCCCAGCTGCATGTGCATGCATAGACGGGGAACACATACAGATCACACTCAGGGTCCACACAGTGACATTCGGCACAACACTGAGGCAAACAGCAGCATGCAAAGCTGCTCAACATCTTGAGCACAGCTGTCTCGCGCGCCCGCCGGCACACCCACCTCCCGTACGCCTGGGGTCATCTGCAGCATGTTGCGCAGAGTCTCAGGGTTGCTGAGCAGCTGCTGCATCATGGGGGTCTGCATCATCTGCAGCGCTGCCTCAAACTGGAAGCACAGGACACAAACATTCACCTCAGAACACCCAACAGGGTTGGGTAGGGACATAGCAGTCAGCGTCATACGCTGCACCCTGCACAGCTTGGCACAGGTGCCTGGGCATATTCCTTGCCATGTTCTCAAGTAGTGCAACTGCAATGTGGGCAACCACTGTGGCTGCTTCCGAACACGTATTAACTCACCCCAGGTGGTCCAGGTGGAGGGGCAGCTGCTGCACCCGGCACAGGGACAGTGGAAGAAGCAGACGCCCCACCAGAACTGCAGACAGAAGCGTGGAGATGGCTTAGCTCAGCGATCTTCCTGTCAGTCAGCTGTCACACAACGTGACAGGCTGCAAGCATGCTCACCTTTGGGTGTTGCCTGTGGCCTTGCCACGCACCAGGTGCAGCACATGATCATTGCCGATCCCTGCATGGACAGGCACAATGCGCGAGGGTGTCAGCAGCTGTTGCTTATGGTGTTGGGTGTTCCATGTTTCAGGCAGCAGCACCCAGGCAAACCCCTTGTCCAGTTTGAAGACCCACCATAGCTCTCTACAGTGCGCTCGTCCTTGAGGATCTGTCCCTTGTATATGAGACGCTGCTCTGTTGCTGGGATGTTGGCCTGCTCTGCCAGCTGTTCCTTGACCTCGAAGATGGTGGCCTCTGGCTCCACCTCCTTTTCTATTTTATTCCCCCCAGCAGTGGGTTTGACTACTATCTTGACTGGCATCGCAAAGCTGACGCGTGGCTGGGCGGTGTGGGATGAGGTGAGACCTGTTTAGCAGCAGAGCGCGGATAGCACCACACAAGAAGAATTCTCGATTTGTTATGGCTCTAACGAGACGTCGGACGCCCCTCTGAGGTGCCTGTGAAGTTCAGCACGGGTTTAGGTCATGACTCTCTTTCAAGCTCCACTTTCCCCAGTGTCTTCAGTGCAGTGCACGCGCAATTTCATTACTGCTGATCTACAAAAAATTCACAAGCTTGATGCGGCATAGCACGCACAGCATGCAATGTCCCATGCACTCTGGTGCCCTCTGGTGCCACAAGGCACAAGTGATCAGACTCTGACTCAGACTTACAGGACTCTCAGGGGTGTGTGGCTCGACAGTACTCGCAGCCTGTAGCTGTCAATGCAAACGTCACACTGACACAACGCATCACACGCAACGCTGAGCCTGGGCAGCTCCACACTGGGCAACACACAGTGACAATGCCATGCTGGAGTCTTTGCAGCAGGCAATTGATAGGGTCCAGGCATTGTCAGCTTATGCCACATACAAAGATAAACTCACCAATACCTTTGGGCTTGTAGTGGAGTGTGATGCGCCCCGAACCACCAGTGGGACAGGTGGGCAGTGTGGTGGTCGTATGTTTGTGTACATGCGAGGCATGTGTCTCCAACAGGATACCGTGGTTCGCTGGCCCTGCACGACAGAAGTACTGAACAGCCCTAAATTTTGTCAAGTGCACGTCAAACCTGTTGACCATTGCGGCGGCACTGCACTCTCGGCCTAAAAGCGCCACACAACAGCTGTTGTACAGCTCAGCCAATGCCACAGCAAAGGTGAACGCTCTTCAGCGCCCACTTCCCTCAAAGCAGCATACACTGGGCCAGATTGATTTGCAGCAATTCTTTCTTCCCGATAGTGGTAGCTTTCTGAAGCCTGCAGCATACTGACATCACTACCAACACCACCAATCCCGTACTGCTGCAGACCTGCTCCAGAACATTAGGCTGGTAGATGAGAGCTATCCAGAGGGTGTGGTGCTCTGTGTCTTTGGCAGACAAGCAGACATTATGCCGTTGGCACAGCCTGGAGACATCCTGGAGCTTTGTAATGTCATTGTGAGCAGACAGATTGAGCCAAGACAGCGCTGCTGCAGCACACTGCACAATGACTCCTGCCTCAAAAGCCACAGCGCCAGCCTGTGCCGCAGCCCTTGACCCACATGGTGTTACATGCCGCGTCCCATCACCTGTCACGCCTCGTCACCTCTGGTAACCACTCTGCACACCAAGCAGTACTGCATGTACTGTCAGCAGCATGGGCACGGCGGTGACAGTGCAAGGGCAGTGGTGCAGCGGTGATGGTGGCAACAGCAGTAGCATAAGGTGCCTCGGCTGATGTCGGGTCCCCTCCTGGGTATCTGCTGTGCTCCCTCCCGCAGATCCAGTTCTACCAGGATCGCCCCCAGCTCTTTGCAAAGATGTCCAGGCCCCATACCTTTGGCTTCCTGTTGTACCGCGTGGCCGGCAACAGCCTCCCGGATGGCATTGCACCCAGGCCTGTGCGCACGTTCAACGCAACAGCACCCAGCCACTGGGCAGATGAGCAGCTGCCACCCTTGCTGGCGTTGCGCATTCAAGCACTAGGGCGCGCAACTGCAGCAGGTACGCGACACGGAGTTCATGCTGTGTGTCGCCACTCAGTGGGTATTTTACATGGTTACTTGCTGGGTTGTCTTGGGTGCTGTAGATACTGTAACACTCAACCTGAGCCCACGTTGACCATGCGCCCCTGCGAACGACGTAGCATCGTCACTATGTGTGTGGACCTAACGGGCACACCAAAATCCGTGTTCTTGATGCCGAGCTGTGTGCTGTTGACCTGCCGGCTTGCTGTGCATGCAGACTCTGCGTCAGTCTACCTGCGTCAGATCAAGCAGCTTGCGCCCCCAGATTCGGAAAACCCAGAGGAGCGCCCCGCCTGTGTGGACATGAGGGTGAAGGTGGGGTGCTTGCTAAGCCAGTCATGCACAACAGTGGCACGCACCAACTCAAGTTTGGTCCATCAATTCCGCTGTGTATGACGGGCACAACGACACCAACTGCAGCAAGGAGCTTTATTGAGGGTGACTGCTTGTGTGGTGCAAATGCAGGTCCTGGCCATTGACCAACGCAGGGCCACAGAGGAGGTCATCCTGTATGTATGGGATGCAACAGACGCAAAGCCTGTATCAGCAAGGTACTGCCATCATTCGTCTTCCTGTTTGCCCAGGCTGCCACACCACTGGCGGCTAGAACTCGCTAAGCCACATGTGCTACTTGTAGTACAGATAGTAAGGCGCCAGCTGCCAGCATGACGCGTGGAGTGGGTGCTGCCACATTATGTGTTCAGCTTTGTTTTTGTAGCACACGCCTGGCCAGCCATCTGTGCGGTGAATATGTGTGCTGGTGCTGCAAGCAGGGGGCCACACACTGTCGTCTGCATGGACCCGCTTGCATGACACATTAGCATACCGGATGCTCTGTAGCTTTGTGCTGAGTGTTGCCGCTGCACTGTCCTGCTGCTTCTCCTGTAACCACGCAGCTTGCAGATGCCTCCCTCGGAGTGGAAGGGCACTCAGCTGGTGGCTGCTCACCCCCGCCGCCACATCATGCCGCTGACAGCAGAGCCACCCGGGCTGCAGGTGCTGCAGGACCTGCCGCGCATAGGCACAGCCCTGCCAGTGGTCATGGACCCTGCTGCTGTGCCCCGGACAGGGCTGCCGCAAGTCGGGGACTGGGTTAAAATCAAGGTGGTGGGGGTGGCCGCAGTGCAGGTGAGCTAGCATAGAAACACGCATATCTGCTTAGTCTGCGTAAACCGTTGAGCTTCCACAAAGCATGCAGGGGTTCAGGCTTCAAATATGCTGCTTTGCTCACTCTGCAGACCTTGGGATGTTTCTTACATGACGGACTCCTCTGATTTGGCAGGTTGCAGCAGCTTGTTGTGCAAACGCACAAACTTTGTTGAACTTCCTGCTCCGCTGCGCTGTGCTGCATGGCTTGATATCGATTTGCCCAGGGCCAATGGCAGGTGGTCTTTGGCACGACCAGCCGACTGACTCAGTCCCAGCCCAGTCCAGCCTTCCAGGAGTGGTATCAGGCCCGCCTGACCAGCCACAACACATGCCAATGGCCTGAGGACACGTCCGACATTGCAACGAGCTGCAGCCTTGACTCTGTGCCGCGCCTGACCATCAGGCAGGTGATGCAGGGCGCAGCACAGCGGCAGGCAGGGCCCTTCAGGGTGCAGCTGCGGCTTCTGGGGTACTGGCCACAGGACCTGCAGCAGTGGTGCAAGATGCACCCGCAGTCTCAGGCGGCAGGGGAGCCTGTGTGGGAGTGGGCTGCTCACCTCTGGCTGGAGGATGCAACAGGTGTGTGGTGGCAGTGAGTCTGCTGACTGACCCCTTGCCAACCTGACTCAGGACTTGTGTGCCTGGGCAGGGTTGGACAAGCACGTCTGTGCTGTTTGGTGTTGTTTGACACAGCGACAGTGAACCAGCACTGTGACTGTGTGGTGTTCTGTACTTGGGGCTGCTGACACTGTGCTCAACACAGCCTGGGTGCTACTGTTTAACCATGCACTTGGTGTCCTATTGCTCACTTCTGTGGCTGTTGTTGCCTGTTGCTGCCTACTGCTGCCACAGGAGAGTTGAGGGCTATGCTGCTTGGTCAAGAGGGCACCAAACTGCTGGGCATGCCACCGCAGTGCTTGAGGCAGAACTCAGCTGCTGTGGAGCAGCTGCAGTCTAGACTGCAGTACCTGGCAACCGTGGGTGATGGTGGTGGTGTGTGGATGGATGTGGCTCTGACACCTCTGTACCCAGCATTCGACGGCCGCCAACAGCAGCACAACCTGCCCGACCTGCTTTGCAGCATCCCACAGCTCGAGCAAGCAGCAGGAGGGGCCAGCGGGAGAGAGCACGGGCAAGATGGTGACACACAGTGTGATGGTAGCCAGCAGCTGCTGCCTACCCAGCCTGTGGGTGTCGCAGATCAGGCTGAGCAACATGCTGAACAGCAGTCGGTGCCTCCTTGTGGTGCAGGCCCCAGCAGTCAGGCAGCAGGGGCCCAGCAATCACAAGACAGGGCGCCAGAGCAGCCGCACGCAGCAGCCGCGGGTGGTGCTGCTCCGCCACCTGTGTTTGTGCTGCATGATGCAGTGTTCCATGATGGCAGCTTTGAGGGTCTCGGGTCGCCACAACAACAGCAGCAGCAGCGGCAGCAGCAGCAGGACCAGCAGCAAGATGGTCAACTGGGTCAGGCTGGTCTGCCGCAGCATGGGTGCCTTGCTGAGCACCCACAGCAACAGCAACCCACGTCTTCTGTTGATCCTGCAGCTGCTGGTGCAGAGAGCGAACAGCTGCAACAACAGCAGTCCCGCCAGCGCAGGAGCACCAGCGCAGGCAGCCCTGACAGCAGTACTGTGTTGGGCAGCCGCAAGCGTCAGCATACCTAGGAATACTGCATATTTGGCAGCCTGCCACACCGAAGGTGATCGGTGAATGTAAGCAAAGTACCACCAGTGCTGCTGTATGTCAAGGAGGAGGAGCCACCACCTGCTGTCTGGCTCATTGGCAGCCAACAACGCTTGGTGCTATTTTACAATGAAACCATCATTGGTTGGTGGGCAGTGCCTCCTTGTTGTGTGGCTGGCAAAGGTGGCTGAGCCTTGGCCTGGGTTTCAAATGGAGACCTAGGGGTTTGAACACGTCATGGTTCGGCCAGGCGCCCTCGTTGTACCTCAGTCACTACCATTTAGATTTCTTGGTTGATTACTTCGCTTTCGCCGTCACACTTTGTAGCATTTTCTCCTCCCACACTGGTAGATCGCGATGAGCAGGCCCTCCGACAACATGCAGCCCTCGAGCAAGCGGCGCCCAGGACAGCAGCTCACGAAAGATGATTTGGACGATGATGATGACGAAGGACCGGTGAGTACAGCCACCATGCGTGGGCTCTGTATGCCTGCAGCACACCTGATAGGGCACCTACAGCTGACGCAATGCCAACTTGCGTGTCTGCAGGGTGTGGACCCGGGGACCTGGGGGAAAGCGGATGCTGCCACCATGGCCAAGCGCAAGGTCATCAAGGTCCGGCGAGGTGCAGGTGGAGCAACTCCAGCTGCAGCAGCTGATCAGCCCTCAACAACACCTGCTGCAGACAGCAGCAACCCTTTTGCTGGCGTGTCACTGGCAGCAGCACCCGCAGCCAACCCGTTTGCTGGAGTGTCACTAACACCCGCAACTGCAGTCCAGGTAATACATGCGTATGCTGTGTCATGCTTGTGGTGTTGCTCTGTTGGTGATCAATGGCAGCCAGGTCAGCAGACCCACATGGACATCAATCATGGCATGCACAGCATTGGTGGGCTCGATATAATTGATGAAGGGTGCCTGGTGTATAGGCGGTTGCCGTAGTGACTCAAGGCAGGTCACATGGCAAGGGCAAATGCACGGGCAAGCCAACCGTACGGTGTTTTTGTTTGCAGGCTGACGGCAGCAAGGCTGGCGGTGAGCAGGCAGGCGGTGATAGCAAGGCAGCAGCAGAGGAGGTGGCCACCACTGCAGATACAGACGCGCAGCCTGACAAACCTGCAGCAGCCGAGGCTGACAAGGTGAGGCTTGACCCAGTTGTGGGGGTGCACACCAGCATTGAGGGACAAGGCAACAGCACCAATGACAGGTGGTGTAAGAGTTTGTGTTGTTGCACAGCCTCACAAGCCAGATTGTTGCCACTTGTTTGTGCCGCAGGAGGCCGAGGAGTCAGCCCAAGCAAACAGCAAGCAAGAACAGCAGCAGGAGGTGAAAGAAAACGCCTCCGAGCAGCCCCAGCAGCCGCAGCAGCACCCACAGCCAGACAAGCAGGAAGAGGCCAAGGCAGCAGACCAGGCAGCTGAGGACAAGGCTGGAGATGGGGCAGCTGCAGCTGCTGGTGGTTTCAAGTTTGGAGGGTTTGGTGGCGCTGCTGGAGGGTTTGGAGGCTTTGGGGGCCTTGCAGGCGGTGTTGGCTTTGGAGGCTTTGCAGCTGCTGCCAAAGGTGAGACCGTGCAAGGTGCAAGTCACTTGCTCCGGGAGCAAGCAGCAACCCAAGTGGTGGCAACAGTGTGCTGTGGTGCAAGCTGTCTGCGCTCGTACATTGCCAGTGGCTGTATGGATTGTTGGCACAGGCTTGGGACACATGACATGGTTCACACCTTGTTCACATCCAATGCAGCGCATCAACTGGCTATGGGATGACCTTCTTGCGGTGCAATGCTGGTGCTCGCGATGCATTCTGCTTGGCTTGCAAGGGCTGCTACTATGTGGCAGCGCTGTTGGTCTTTGTGCATGCATTGCCCTGCTCTTGTTCAGATTCTGATGATTGGGTTTGTGACACATGCCACCGACTTGGCTGGGATATCCTCGCATGCAGACATCCTCAGAGTGTCTCTCAAATTGTCTCTGAAACGCATGGCAATGCACATACTGGGTCTGTGTAGGTGCGCGTCCCCTGTGTTAACACCCCCTCATACGCTGGCTTCTGTGCTGCTGTGCCTGCTGCAGACGGTGCTGCCCCTGGCGGCGGCCTCTTTGGCGGCTTTGTTGCCCCCCAGCCTGGCAGCTCCTTTGGTGGCTTTGGTGCAGCAGCAGCAGCCAAGCCAAAGGATGAGGAGGAGGGTGGGGATGGCGAGGGTGATGCAGGGGGCGATGAGAATGGCCAGGAGCTGTTTGGTGGGCCCGAGGTGGCGCCAGTAGTGCAGCTCAGTGAAGTGCCCAAGCAGAATGGGGAGGAGGAGGAGAGCTCAGTGTTCACAGGTGGGGGCAGGGTGGAGGAAGGAGGGGCGGAGGCGTGCATCACACTGTTTCAGGGTGTGACATGGGCTGGCACTGACTGTGTCACTGCTGTTCTTCCCAAGCAGTGGTTCGTGCTGGTGTGCGTGTGGAGAAGTGGAGCCGGTGTGGCCGTGGTTGTTGAGGCCTGTGACACAGTGTGTGCACCGTAGCTGCTGTATACTGCGTAACGAGAACCCTGTGCGTGAGGCAAGATGCTGCAGGTCAACCAGTGTGCGGCACTCTGCAGCTTGTCCGCCCACTTGACTGTGAGTACTGTGTTTTTCTTGTCAACACATTTCTGCTCCTGCCCTGACTGCTCTGCTGCCTGGTGTCGATGTGTGCAGCCGATGGCAAGCTGTTTGAGTTTGTGGATGGCCAGTGGAAGGAGCGTGGGCGTGGCGACATGCGCTTGAATGTGCACCGCAGCACCAACAAGGCCCGGTTGGTGATGCGGCAGAAGGGCAGCCAGCGGCTGCTGCTCAACGCCAACCTGTACCCCAAGATGAGCACCAGCAAGATGGTTGGTGGCAAGGGGGCCACCTTTGCTGCTGTGAATGCAGCACCACCAGTGCCTGGGGAGGGCCAGAAGGAGGGGGAGGCAGCAGAGTCGGCGGCAGCAACAGCAGCAGCAGCGGCAGTGATGAGGACATTTGCCTTCAAGGCCAAGGGCGCAGACGAGATCACGCTCTTCCTGGCAGCAGTTGACAGGTACAAGGGAGGCCATGAGGCGCATCCAGATGCCTTCTAGCTTTGCGAGGTGGCCTTTGAGGCTTGTGTTGTGGGTTATCGTGCTGTCTATTGCAGGTCAACAGCTTGTCTGTGAGCGAGCCGCACTGTGTCACAGTGGGATGGTGTTGAGGATTTAGAGTTGTCAGCTTTGTCATGTTGTCGTGTTGGAGGTGCCTGTGCTGCATTCTGTGTTGACCCCAGTTGATAGCTTGTGTGTCGCTGGCCCTGTCTCTGGTTGTGCTGTCTTTGAGCACAGACTGTTGGCCTGCAAGCCTGTTGTGCTAAGCTTGGTCCCTCCAGCCCAGCTCAAGTTGGAAACCCTGTCTCAGCTGCACCGCCTGTGCTTGCTGCAACCATTGCAACAGCAGCATGTAAAGCTGTCAGTGGCAGTCGTACTGTGCCTCAATGATACATCCAGCTCTGGTATGGTGCACAGGGGAGTGTCAGACAACCCATGGCATGCATGCCACGTGACCTGACCTCGCGCAAGTGCAAGAGGCCAAGTGCAACACATGCAGATTGTTGCATTGCTACAAAATGTGAACATGTGCCGTCAGCACTCTTCCCATATGGATGCGTCCTGCCAAGCACCCAAGATAGGAAGTTGCACCATGCATGTGTGGGGTGTGGCAGGTGGGCCTGGCCAGCTGCATGCATATGCCGTTTGGAGGGGTGGTGCCCTAATGGCCAGCCTGGGGCGGAAGAAACCTGCCTGATAATCCCGCACAAGGATCTCGATGCCGACCTGGATGCCAAACATGAGCAGATTACGCTCTGCACCATGAGGCACCACATGTGCCTCACACTCTTCTCACTCTTAGGCACTCAGCGGCATCAATTGCACAGCACCTGCTGAACGCAGACAAAAGCCAAAATGCATTGACTAGCGTGTTGAGGGCACCAGAGTAGGCAGGACGACGTGCGAGCGCACAGTCGAATAGTTGTTCCTTGCGAGCGTTTGGGGTGTGAGCAAAGGCAAAACCGTACACTTCTGTGAACTGTCTTGCGGTAGAACCCGCTCGGACACTTCAAGGTAGGACAGGCAGCTGCTCTATCCCTTCACCCTTTCGCCCAGTGCCATGTGCGGACCCCGCCCTAGCAATTGCAGTTCACCCTAGTGTTTCTAAAACAGCCGCAGTAGGCCAGGGCCTGCTTATCAGCGCGGGAGTGGGCACAGCGATCAGGAGGATTTCCTTCTGCGACGTGAAAGACACGTGTGCTGAAGGCAGGCCCTGCAGCTCATTGTGCCACAAGCTGTGATAATCTTCCGGTTGGTGCTGGCTATCACCCGGCCTTCTGGTCTGCTGCTGACTGTAGGTGTAGTGAGCTGTCAACCTGCTGCCCTTGTCAGCAGGCCCGTCAGCCTCTGGCACCCCGTAAAAGGGATTGTTTGGCATGTTTATCACGCAACAGCCAGCAGTGATGTCCAAGGTTTGTCCTGAAGGAGCAGCATGTTCTGGGAACCAGCAGGTGCGGCAGGGCTTGGACTGACAGCAGCAGCAGCAGCGTGCTTGCTAGTTCCAGGGTCCTGCAGCTACTGATCTGGATGAAGCTGCATTCACAGCTATTTGAATTTATTTTCTGACAAAGTAATTGGTTTCCTTTGCATGCAGGGTATGGAGGCATTGAAGGGCGGTGTGTTCAGCACGACAGAAACATTTACTACAACCCATGGCTTTGTAATTCCTACACTTCAACCCCCGGTCAGCTGCACGACGCCTGCAGCAGCAGACCGGTCAAGAAGCAGCGGCAGCTGCAGCGACAGCAGTGAGGCTACTGCTGCTGTGCCAAATAACAGGCAGCCTGCAGAGCATCCCAGCACACCCGTGGGCTGGAGTGGGTTGCTGGAGATCAGCAGGTGCGAATGACACCCGTCATGATCGTGCGTGTAGCATAAAGATGCACAAGCTGTCATGGGACATCTTGCAATTTCAAGAGCTCTGTGGCAGCCACCCAGTTGTTGTAGCAGCAGTTTATGCAGCATCCCAGCCCTTTCTGTTGCAGACACTCCCTCCTCTAGGTGCCAAGCCATGGTAGCGACAGGAGGGCGTAGCTTGATTTGTGTTTTGCCCTGGCTGTGTCCTGCAGGTCTGGGGGTGGCCCAGGGTTGATGGGCAGTGCATCTGGAAGCGGCGAGCAGGAGCTGGATGGTCACATCCAGGTGGCATGTACAGCTCACGCCAGCACAGGGGTGCGGCGGCTGGTGAAGTCTGTCATCCGTGGCATCAAGGTGCGGAGTACAACACGTTTGCCCTTCAGCGGGCATAGCAGGCGGCAGCAGTGTCGGGATAGCTGCAGCAGTTGGCTGGCCCCTTTTGTCGTACTCCCGTTGCGCAAAGGTGGTCTGCGGCAGTCGCCTGGCGCTTCAAAAATGCTGTGCAGATCCTGGTGTTGCTGCATGCATACTGCCTGGGCATCGGCAGCTGACTCGACCAACACCCGCATTGACGACTTCATGGTGCTGCCTGCAGGCTCGTCAAGATCCTGAGGCTGCCAGGGAGGGCATGGGCGGGACGTATTTCTTCACAAACGAGGCGGGGCGCAAGGTGGCCATCTTCAAGCCCTGTGACGAGGAGCCGCTGGCACCAGCAAACCCCAAGGGCTATGTGGGCCGCAACCTGGGTGACCCTGGCTGGAAGTCCACCGTGCGTGTGGGCGAGGCAGCCATGCGGGAGGTGGCTGCATACCTGCTGGACCATGACCACTACGCGCAGGTGCCGCACACAGTGCTGGTGCGTGCCCGCCACCCAGCCTTCAACTACAAGTATGCACCCAGCACAGGCGCAGGCGGGGGCAGCGGGCCCAGCAACATGAGCGCACGCACAGGCAGCGTCAGCAGCATGGTGTCAGTTACGACAGCAGCAGACGCGCAGGCGGGGCCCAGGGACAGCACCAGCAGTGGGGACCTGACAGGCGGCAGCAGCTCAGACCAGCTGCTCAAGCTAGGCTCCCTGCAGGAGTTTGTGTACCACATCGCCGACACCAGCGACTTTGGAGCCAGTCGCTTCCGCAGTGGGGACGTGCATGCGATCGGCATCCTGGACATCCGGCTGTTCAACACTGATCGGCATGCAGGCAACATCCTGGTGCGCCAGCCGCAGCTCACGGGCAGCTGCAGGGACCTGTCTGCTTTCTCCGGCAGCACTAGGACCCTTGGCACCCGCGCACCCAGCTTCATCACCCCCACGGCTGCAGCGGCAGCAGTGGCGTCCAGCGAGTATGAGCTGATCCCCATTGATCAC
>QAXK01006060.1:0-13281 GCA_004335735.1 Chlorella sp. KRBP
GCAGCAGCAGGTGATGGTGTGTCGTACCTGCACACACTACGCACACTGTCGGTGGATGCACTGGGCAGGTCGGGGCTGTTGCCCCACTCTTGTGACTCAGCAGCAGCAGCTGCTGGAGCGAACCCAGCAGCAGCAAACCCAGCAGCAGCGGATGCAGCAGACACAGGAGCACCAGTGGGGCCAGCAGCTGCCGCAGCTGCATCACCACCTGCTGGTGCTGCTGGTCCTGCTGCTGGTGCTGGTGTTGATGGTATTTCTGCTGCTGGCTGCGTTGCTGGCTCTGTTCGCGCAGGTGTTGATGCTGCTGGTGCTGCTGCCAGTGATGGTGGTAGTGGTGGTGTGTGTGAGTGGCTGGTGGAGCGCAACATCCTGAACCACCACTTCAAGGGGGTCACCATCATCAGTGGCTGGGACAAGGTGTTGGCAAAGGGCAAGCAGGCTGTTTGAGGCGGCTGCGTGTCATGAAGTGTGGTTTGGACACTTTCCTGCGCAGTGTGCGCAACCTGGAGCGCAGCGTGTGGGTGGGCGCGGGGTCCGACCCGGGGTGGTTGTGGGCGCACAGCCCACCCTTGTACATGTATGAGGCAGGCTTCTGGCATGGGGCAGGTTTTTTGGGGGCTGAGGCTGTATGCGAGCTTGTTTGTCAGTCATCTGCCACATTGGGATCAGCAATGCACACAGGGGTAGGCAATTGTAGACTATTTTTGGGACCCTCCACTGTAGTTGAGGCTGCTTTGCAGTGTGTGACAGCTGACTCTGCCTGGGTATGCTGTGTGCCTCTGTACAGTACTGTGAGAGATTTTTGAGCTCGTGTTGATTGCGTTGGTGGGCTGTTGAGAGCACCGCCATCCCTGTGTGCTGCCCTGTGGGGCCTGTTGTCAACGGGTACAGGATGGCCCTGGGGTGGCAGCTACTGCCTCTTGTACACATGTGCTGCAGAAGATACAGATACAGCGCAAGGCTCCCTCTGTGTTACTGTGGCATTGATTGTTTGCGGCATGCATGCACACACATACGTCTGCATGCATTTTGTGCACTAGTTCAGCTGGTGCTGTTGTTTACTGTTGTAACAGCGGGAGTTGCAGACACCATGAAGCTGGCTCGGTTGCAGGCAGAGAGGCAGGAAAGGAGCCAAAGCAGGGGACGGGGCCCTGAGATGGTAGCTTGGCCGGATCAGTGCAGAGGCCTTGCAGAGCGTGCTGCAGTGACAGCTGTGGTGTGATCCTGTCTCAAACCCTCAAGGGGTTAGCATGTTGGATGGAAAGACAGCACAATGTTGCAGGGCATGTACGAGGCAAGGGCATCGTCGGTAGGGCAGGTCTTGATGAAAGGGTTCCCTACAAGTTGGTACATATCTGGTATCAACGCAAGCATTCATACCATAAGCTACTCAGCACTCAGTCAGCACCAGCTCTGTTGTCCAAGCCAGCCATGGCCATCATGGCCCATCAGGTCAGCAGGAGGTCAGGCAAAAGTCATCTTCTCTGATACGGGTATACCACAAGCTTGCACCATGATTGTTTTGCGACGACAACGCCTCGCTGCGTGTCAGACCCTGTGAGCCTTTGTTGACAACGCTGTACAGGGTCCAAGGGTACACAGATAACACGCTGCCAGCTACTTCCGAAAGCATGCACTCACAGCGTCTGAACGTGCTTTTATCTTCGATCCGCGTCATAACAGACAACCATGTTCAAATGTCCTGCTACAGCTGCTCAACAATTCCTGCAGTTACGTGTCGTCGCTGTTCGAGACTGATAAGGGGGGAAATGTCATACTACACAAACTTCAACGTTCTTGTGACATGAACGACATGCCACGAGCCGCTGGAAGTGCGCACTTGAGGTGCACAGACCTGAAGCAGTAGTGTTGTGCTGAGCACAACTCTCATGACCTCAACAGAGGCACTGCGGCTCTTGTCGCAAGCACAGGTCATACATATAGCATCACTATAATAACATATCAGCCCTCAGTTGCTCAGGGCATGGCAAGCAAGGAGGGGCAAACTAGGCTGCCTGCTGCAGCAGAGAAACAGAAGCAGCATGTCAGCAAACCCAAGGTTGAGACGCACAGCTCCGACGACCATCAGACAGCAGCAGCTGCCTCTACAGCTGCAGCAGACGCGGGAAGCAGCAAATACCTGAGTCCCACAGCACACAGCGGTGCTCCTGCACCTCAGCACAGCAAGCCTGTGCTGGCCAAGCATGGCAAGGCCCCAGCAGCAGCAGCAGCTGCTGCTGCATCCCCAGCACAACCAGCAGCAGGATCAAGAGCATCATCTATCCCAGGTCTGCAGCCCTCAGTAGCTGCAGGAGGAATTGGTGGGAAAAGCGGGACGAGCAGGTCAGGCAGCATCAAGCCGCATGACAGCACCACCAGCAGGCGCCTGCAGGCCCTGCTTGCCTCTGATGAGCTCAGCAGCCTCAACCTGCTGGCCACTGAGGGGTCTGAACTGCCAGGTAGGGACTGGCATGTGTGCTTGCATAGACATAAAACTGTGCTGTAAGAGTTTCAGCCAGGATTTGTCGACACTATGTGTGCTGACCTGGGTTGAAGTCGACTAAGGTTACTGACCGGCCAGTAGGGCTGTGTAGTGTCACCATGAGGCTGTGTAGCATTACCATGGGCCAAGCAGCACTTCTCAGCATGGCCAGCACAGACCTGGCTGCATGCTGGCAAACGTAGCATCGATGTGCCTTGCATAATGCAGGTTGCAGGAAAGTTGCCAACTTCCAGTGGACAGGCCTGCCTTCTTCAAGAAGTATCAAGATTCAGTCCAAACAACCACATTTCACATTCAATGATTGCGTCAATACATAATTACCATGCCTGTATCACGTGATGACAGCAGAAGTGCTGGGTTTGTGATACTTCCTCTGCAGGCAGCCGCCCCCCTAGGCAGATGCACGGGTCCCTGGATGAGGGGCTGGACGAGTCAGAGCAGCAGGAGATACAGAAGATCATCAGCGAAATACACGGTGCGGCCACAACACTTTCGAACAGTGTCACTGATACTGTCACTCGGTTGCCAGTTCCCCAAGGTCGTTGAGGCTTGGGGAACACCAACATACCGTATTGGCAATGTGCCTGCTATAGTCATGACTGCTGTGGGACCACTGCGTGACTTGCACTTGTTTCCAATGACCACAGGCCCATCGGATGGTGACAGTGAGGAGGGTGGCCTGAGTGATGAGGACCCGCCTCCTCGCATGACACCCAACAAGCAGCAGGCACAGCAGGCCATGCAGCAGGCCGGCAAGAAAGCACAACAGCAGCAAAAGCAGCAGCAGGCGGCCACAAAGCCACAGCAGCAGCAACACAAGCCTGACGAGCGTCAGTTGCAGCCTGCTGGCGGGAAAGCAGCAGGTGCTGCCAAAGGCCAGGGCAAGAACCCTGCATTGCCAGGAGCAGCAGCACGCGGCAGCACTGACCGCAAGCAGCAACCGCAGCGGCATGGGCAGGACATGGAAGCAGAGGAGGAGGGTGAGGGCAGTGGGGAGGATCAGGAAACAGAGGACGGGGTTAATGAGGAGGACGGGGTGGTGGATGATGCAGAGGGGGCAGAGAGTGCAGGAGAGGGGGGGGATGTGGAAGAGGAGGAGGGGGAGGATGCAGGACAGGTGGATGAGGACGGCGTGTCAGAGGAGCCAGCAGCAGCAGCAGACGAGGAGGCACTGGTGGCCAGCAGGCACCCACCGCAGCAGCACACAAAGCCCGCAGCAAAGCCACAACCAGCAGCAGCGGCTGCTGCTGCAGGTACAAAGGCACCAGCAGCAACACAGAAGGCACCCCCAAAAGCAGTAGCAGCAGCAGCTGCACCACCAGCTGCTGCTGCTGTCAAACCAGTCAGCAAGGCACAGCAGCAGGAGTTGCAGCAGGCAGCAGGAGAGGGCGGAGAGCAGCAGCCTGCCGCAGAGGGTGACCAGTCAAGGGTCATCGCTGCGCAGCTTGCACAGCTACATGTGAGTGACACACGCCTTGAACCTTCAATTTTCCTTCATCCGGCCCATTTTCAGCACTTGATGCCATCTGCCGATGCTCTGGCCATTGCAAACCATTGAGCAATGGTCATCACATTGTGAACGCCACTGCCAGGCTTGGGCTCAACAGGCTGGCTCTTTGACTCCACCACAAGCTGCACACCTTAGCATGCTGAAAATGTTCAGGACAGATCTGTCGAGACCGGCTGCCCACCAACACGCTTTTTTGCTTTTTTGACTGTCCACTTGCAGGAGGAGTCGAGGCGTCTGCAGCTGCAGAGCCAGATGCTGCAGCAGCGCGCCATGGAGATGTCGATGCGCATGTCGTCGACGCCAGGCAACGGCAGCCGGCCAGTGCCCGACGCGGCCGCGACAGCGGCAGCAGCGGCAGGCATCAGTGCCAGCACGCAGCCTGGTGTGCCAGCAGTCGTCCCGCTGAGCCAGGTGTCGGACCTGCAGGCAGTCATGGCGGGGCAGCAGGCGCCACCGGACGCGTTCTCTGAGCACCAGTACGGCAGCATGCCTGTATCGCAGGCAAACAGCGTGATGATGAGTGACGCGGAGGCGTACATAGCCGCAGGTGACGGCCTGGTGCCGCCCGACGGGATGCTGCCGCGGCATCCTCCCGGCGACGTCACGCCGAGCTCCGTGACGAGCAGCCGTGCGGGCCTGCACTGGAACATCCCCAGCCGTGGCAGCATGCCACCGTCGCCGGGCAAGGTGGACAGGGGCTACGGCTCGCGCGGCGACCCCAGGTGTGTGTCGTACGGCAGTGCTCGTGTCAGGAACGACTGGTGATGACGAGGGTCTATCACGCTGTGGACAGGACCTCGAAGACCACTTTGCTGCCCTGCAGAGAGCTCTGATGACGGCATCGTTTTGTGATCAACCTATAAACCATGCGAGCTTTGTCTTCACTACAGCATGGTCTCAGTAAGCCCTCCTGAGAGCATGACATGTTGGTGGCTGGCTGCTGATGCTCCTTGCAGGTCTGGTCAGGCCAGTGGCCAGCTAGCTGCTGTGCGTGCAGACCCCAGCATGGACTACCAGGCCTACAGCTACAACAGCTACGGCAACGCACGGGCCCCCGTGCCCCCACCGCAGCTACAGCAGCAGCAGCAGGGCATGCAGGGGCTGTACGAGGACCCAGCCAGTGTTGCCTACCACCTGCAGCTGCAGCAGCAGGCAGCAGCAGCAGGCGGGTACGACCCGGCCAGTGCGATGGGCGCAGCTGGAAGCTACCAGTCCCCCAGGGTGTCTGCTGGGAACGGTGCAAATCTTGGACTTGGTGACCCCCAAGGTGGCCCCCAGGAGCTCATGCAGCAGCACAGCCAGGGCTCTGTTGGGTCTGTGGGTTCTATGGGTGGGGCCGTGCCTCGCAGGCGCACAGTTCCCCACAAAGTAGGGCCCGGTGCGAGCAGCAGGGTGGCTGCAGCTGGTGCCACAGCTGGCAGGCGCGTGTCCATCGACCCATCAGACGGCCCAGCTGTCGGCATCTTCCCGTCTGCTGCGTCTGCTGCTGCCACTGCTGCGGTGGTGGCGGCTGACGGGGCGAAGCTGGGCATACGTCGCATGAGTGACAGCCAGGGCTTGGCCGGGAGGTACGAAAGCCCTGGCCAGGGGAGGGTGAGTCCTACAGGTAGGATCAGCCCCAGGGGAGCAGCAGGAGCGGCTGCTGGCGGTGCTGAGAGCAACAGCAGATCCAGGAAGCCTGCAGCAGCTGCAGCTGGGTCGCCAAGGGGTAGTGGACATGCAGCAAGGGGTCCGGCAGCAGCAGCAGGGGGGCCCTTGGTTGGAAACAAGAGCAGCAGCAGCGTGGGGTCTGGATCTGGTGGGGCAGCAGGGGGCCACAGGAGCACCAAGGCAGGGGCTGGGTCCTCAGCTACAGCTTTAGCTGCCGCAGCCGCCGCAGCGGCGGCTGCCGCCGCCGGCAAGCGTGGCGGCGCGGGTGGCTGGGGCATGATGCCTATGCCCGGGGCTGCTCCAGGCATGATGCCGTACCCTGGAGGCATGTACCCTGCGGCAGCAATGGTGGAAATGATGCCGCAGCCGCCGGCCGGCGGGCAGCAGTACCGTCAGGCTGGCGGTACCAAGGGCCAGCACAGTGTAGGCCCTGGCAGGGGCCACCAGCAGCAACAACAGCAGCAGCAGCAGATGTGGTTTGGGCCTGCTGCTGCCATGGGCATGGGGATGCCTCCTGGCGGCATGTGGGGTATGCCTGGGGCGCCTGTAGGGTATGGGGTACCCCCAGGGATGCCGCTGCTGCTGCCTGGGCAGATGGGGGGTCAAGGTGGACCAGGACCTGCTGGCAGGCAGCAGCAGCAGCAGCAGCAGCTGGGCAAGTCACTAGCCCCAGCAGCAGCAGGGAAGCAGGGCGGCCAGGGCATGCTGCCTGCTGGCGGTGCTGCAGGAGCTGGGGGCAAAGGCAGTAAGACCGCTGCAACGGCATCACAGCAGCAGAAGGCCCTGCTGGGAGGTGCAGCAGGGCCAGCAGGGTTCAGCGGTATGGCAGCACCCATGTTCATGATGCCGTCAGGTCTCCAGTGCATGCCTGGGTACATGGGCGGTACAGCAGGGTACAAGGGCGGTGCAGCAGCACACGCTCATGGTGGTGGTGCTGCCGGCTACAGCAAGGCTGCAGCAGCGCCTGCAGCAGCCGCGGCAGCAGCAGCCGCGGCAGCCAACAGCTTGAGGCTGCTGCAGCCTGCAGGTGGGGCTGCCAACAGGAGCCGCAGAGGTGCACAGCTAAAATCACCTCCACCACCAGCAGCAGCAGCAGCAGCAGGTGTTGGAGGTCCTGCTGCAGCTATGGCTGCCATGTGGGGTGGTATGATGCCGATGTTTCACAGCATGCAGGCGGCCATGTCACAGCAGCAGCAGGTACAGCAGCAGCAGCATGGTGCTGGGGCTCACAGCGACAGGTGGAGGTCCTGAAGCCATTCAAGGGTGGCCAAGCATGCTGTGCACTGTTTGGATCAGCACATGTGTACACAGCCAGAGTGGCTGCCGAAGTGGCACACTGCCAATGGCACACAGCAGTGCGGTGCAGCACACACACAGCATCTCAGTGACTGCTACAGCACTGCACGCTGGTGGTGGTACCACCAGCGTGGTCTGGCTGGTATCGGGGTTGTGGGACTGGTGTCTGGTGTCTGGGGTTTGTCCATAGGCCACCCCAGTGGGAGGCTCAGGCCTCAAAAGCAGGGTGTATGTTTGCTGATCTGGACATGACTCAGGCTGCAGCTCTTGACCAGCTGCTGCATCAATAAATGCCGCTGTGTTTTTACTGAGCCACCTGACTCGCCTGACTGTCGTGAATGTTTCGACGTATTTGACTGTTTTGACTGTTCTGACTTGCGCAAGTTACCAACTCAATTCAAGAAGCCTCTCACAGGCCCCTCCTCTTTCTCACTGGCCTGGCAGATGTATCTCGAGATATGTTGCTCTTGAGCCTAACCAGATGTGAAGGTCAGTGTCATTGCGACCAGTGAATGTCAAGGCGTGTGTGGTGGTGTACATGGCGGCCTCAGCAGGTACAGCAGCCACTCAGCGACAGGCCAGGCTGGTTATCTGATGGGATGGCAACGGAGGCGCAGGGGACAGGTGACAATTTGTACAGCAGTTTGCTTATGAGGTGCCCGCCACCAGTTGAAGCTCTTGCATCTGCAATGTAACCTGTAATGGAGGGGTCAAGCAAACAGTCACCCGACCAGCTTGTCTCATGCAAGATTGCTGCAGCTTGCTGTGGTTTGCCTTCATATCAAGAACAGAGTCACACCCCTTGTATGTTTCGTGGCCGAGTACGCTGTGAACACAATCTACACCTTGCACAGGTGCTAAGCTCAAGAGGGCGTGAAAGCAAAGCGATACATACTAGCAGCACTGAACATAATGATGTTGACCCAGTCAAACCATGGTGTCGGCACGGCCACAAGGCCTGCCTTGGATTTGTCGCTGAACTAGCACACATATTTGTCTGGTATATTTGTAAATTTCTGTGACAGTCCGTGCAGACAGGGTTGCGATCTCGCTGAGTTCGGTGCAGACGCTTACGAGTGCAGCAGATCTCAGTGTTCCGGCATTGCAAGATGGTGAATTATGTGGCGGTCACATGGGCCACTGGTGTAATAGTTGTTGTAGCCTTTGCTTTGTACGCTCTCGGTTACGGTTGGTGGTGGTGAGTGCCCAGTTTGGGTGCTGCAGCAGCAGTGGTTGCTGCTGCTGCTGGCAGCAAACAGCCCGATCATGTTTCGCAGCACCGATCGCGATTGTTTCGCCCTCGGCTGATCCATATTAGGCACAAATTGCGCTGTAGTGGTGCATATGGTGTGTTACAGGCTTAAGTTCGTGACAAAGCACACCCACCCAGTAAGATGTCTTCCCTGGCGTGCTGTTTCCCTGCTGCTGCAGGTCAAAACGCAAGGCAGGGAACAAGGACACAGAAGACTTTGTCACAGCCAGGGGCACGCAGAGCTCATGGCGTATTGCTTGGTCCTTCTATGCTGGCGCTGTGGGCTCCTGGGTCATTGTCACACCCTCTCAGGTAGGACAGCAGCGCCCTGCTGCAGCTGGCAGCTCGTACTGCCACGTATATAGCACGTTGTACAGATGTGTTTGGAGGGCTACTGTGTGCATAGCAACACCATGTTGGAACCTGCCCTATGGATACACACATGTGGCATGGGACAGACTGCTGTGCTTGGTGAGCAGCATCGGCAGCTGCACCTGGGGCGGCAGCAGCAGCAGAAGGCACAGCACTTGAAGCGCACCTGTTCAGACCTGAAGCCATAGTGCATGGTCCATGCGGCTCAGCAGGCAAACTGATCATACACCAGCTGAGAGTCTTTGTACCCCTCACATTGCAGTGCAATGATTGCACCCACCCAGCCTGAGCCTGACACCCTTAGCCCTGCGCGACCCGCTGCTGATGCTTTCCCACATCCTCCCTCTCCTTTCTGCCCCGCAGTACGCCCAAGTGGCGGGCATTGTTGGTGTTGTGGCATACGGCATCTCCTGCGGCTTGCCCATCCTGATGATCGGATGGTTTGGCGGGAAAATCACGCGCGACCTGCCCCATGTCCTCTCCCTGGGCGACTTTGTCGGCTGGCGGTTTGGCCCGATCGCCAAAACCCTGCTGTTCACCGTGACCATGTTTATGATGTGTATTTTCGTCCTTGCTGAGTACACCACCATCGGGACCATCTTTGCTGCATTTGTGGGGACCCTGGACTGGCCCATCATCGTGGTCGTGGGTGTGCTGACGTTGAGCTACACTGCATACGGAGGCCTGGCGGTGTCCATTGCTACAGACCAGGTGCAGGGCGTTGCCAGCATGCTGCTGGCACTCGTGCTGACGATCTACGTGGCTGTAACCTACAGGTGTGCGTGTATGGATCCAGGAGGGAAAGCGAGGAATACATGTGGGGTGTGCTCAGCAGTCTCTCAGTTTCATCATGTCACAGGCCACACACTCAAAGCCGTTCCATCTGACAACCCTAGCATGTTCCTCTGCATCTGCAAGCAGTAGTTTCAGTGCTGTGACGACTTGGTGTGTGTGTGTGTGTGTGTGCGTGTGTGTGTGTGTGTGTGTGTGCTGATGCATGCAGGTACCCCATCCCCAACCCTCTGCCAGCCAACCTTGGACCCAACTTTGCAGGGTGGATCAGCTTCTTCGTGCTGCCCTGCAGCCTCATTGCCTCCTGCATGTTGAATGAGGGGTTCTGGCAGCGAGTGTGGGCCAGCGCAGACCGTCGCACGCTGCACAGAGGAGCAGGGCTGGGCTTTGGCGTGGTCGTTTTTGTCATCTTCCTGAGTGGGTTTGGTGGCTGGCTGGCGCTGGCAGCTGGGCTGATTGACGACAAGACCAATCCCAACGTGTACTTGATGCAGGTGGGTATAGCTTGGGGCCAGTGTACATTGCCAGTGCCAACATGGTTTCGAACCATACGTACACAGTAGTTTGTGCCTTCAAGCTTGTATGCATGTGGGGCATGTGTGCTGCAATGCCTTTGAACACGCATAGCGCCCTCAGTCCTCTTACCCGAACCCAACGACCCATACCTCGACTCCCGCTGCAGGTGTTGGCAAAGGGTCCAGGTTTGGGCTCTGCAGTGGTTGACAGCTGGATCGGTGTGATTGTGGTGCTGCTGGCGCTGGTCATGAACGAGGCGACAGTTGACAGCCTGCAGAACGGCATGGCTGCATCCATCAGTGGGCAGTACCTCAAGAACCTGCCTCTTGTCTGGACCAGGTGAGGGTCAGGGGGCAGTACAGGGCATGAGGCGTACAGTACTGAGCAGTACACTGTGGCGGTACAGTGCAGCACAAAGGCAGGACAAATGCTGTTGGCAGTACAGCTTGTTGCTGTCAGCAGCAGTCGTGCTGATGTCTGTGGCAGAACACGCACAGCTTTCATGCCAGTGGGTTGACCATCAGGGCAGTTGAGGGGCATGACATGATGGCATCGGAGAAAGTAAGAGAGTTTGTGAACCAAACAGCTTGTTTCTGTGGCCCTGTTTGTGTGCAGGCTGTGTGTTGTGGTGCTCAACATCCCTCTGGTCATCATTGCCACCAGGGGTTACGAGGTGAGTTTCACGGCTCATAACTGAGTGCGGTCACTACTGTATGGATTGTTTACACGGGCTGGCACTCAGTGATGTCACACCATAGCCCAGCTGATCATTTGAATGACATTTGAACCTGTCCCATCACGGCGGCGCTCACATATACATTCAATGCAGGTCACTTCTCGGTACCCTGCCCTGCATCCGGGTATCGGCTTTCCCTGCTTGACAATCTGCTCACACACTACCACCAGCCTCTCTGTTTCACCTGACGTATACATCCTTGTCAGCGTACTCACCGCTGTGCCTTGCCCTGCCCTGTGCCCTCAGGTGTTGGCGCTGTTCCTGCTGGGCAACCTGCTGACCAGCTGTGCCATCCTGCCACTCATATTCGGGCTCATGCCAGGCCGATTCTGCAAGTACGTCACATGCTCTGTGCATGAGTACGCACCTCTGTTCTGCACAGCTGTGCAGCTGCGCATGTGCTGCAAGACCGAACTGCACCTGCACCAGCACATGCAGCAGTGCTGCACAGCAGAACACCGCACATCTGCACCCTAAAACCCAACTGCACGGCTGCCAGCTGACGGTCACATTGCAAGATCTACACAGCTGTATGGTGGCCTCTGATTGTGTGCTGCTGTGGTCATTGCCGCTCATGCAGGGAGTTTTTCAGTGAGACCAGTTTTGTGTTGGGTACACTGGGCGGCATCCTGGGGCTGACAGGCGTAGGCATTGGCTACACATGGGACGCCAGCAGAGACACGGCAACAAACTTTGCTGCTGGTGCAAACTGGGCTTGGTAAGGATCACAGGACCACGCATGACCTTTACACCAGTGCTGAGCGGCGGTTTCTGGGTTTGATAGCTGGACATCATCAGTCGTATATCAGTGCTGGCGATAGCCTGGTTGCAGCGGGAGGATCGTGTTCTTGTAGCCCCATGTGCATCTGGGGTCTCAATCCAAGCACACATTGCTCCCGTCTCTCCCCTCTCTCGTTGCCAACAGGGCCAGTAACTTAGAAAATCAAACGCGTCTCCTCTGCCTGAGTTGTTGTGCACCACACGTGCTCGCAGGTACTCTAACCAGTACGACTGGCGCGCTTTCCTCGCGGCGCTGCTGTGCTCGGCTGGCGTCGCCGTGCTGTGGTCACTCGGCGCATTGCTGCTGCGCAAAACGGCCAAGGTCGAGGGCCCAGGCATTGCAGTCTTGATGCGAATCCCTGGAGTCAAGTACATTGCTGCGTCACCCAACTGGACTCCCGAAAGCCAGGGCCAGCTGCCGATTGTGAACAGTGGTGACGGGTCTACTGGCATTGGAAAGGACACGGGAGCAGCAATGGCCAGCAGCCTGGGAGTTGCCGGCAAGCAGTGAAGCTGTGGTGGATGTTCCTTCTCTTGCCGCTCTGTATGTGGATGGAGTGGCTTGAGCAGCGTGCATGGATCTGCTGTATGGCACTTTGTACACTGTGGCACGGCAGGGCAGGCGCCATGTAATCATGTCTCCCAGCAAGAAGATTTCGCGTTACTCAACTAGGCAGCATTTGTTGAGCGGCAGCATGCACCAGGTTTTCTGCGCGGAGTGTGCGCGACCAGGTGGCGACACAGCAAAGCCCTGCTTGCATATGTGAGTAGGCTGTTATTGAGGTGCTGGCTTCCCAACGTGGGGGCCCAGTGTTGCCTGGTGGGCCTGCTATTGACTACTGAGTAGGCGGCTATCCATACAGTCTGATGGAAGCAACGCAGCCCTGGCACCAGCCAGGGAATGAGCGGCAATGTTTGTCTCACTAAGAGGTTTCTGCTGCAGGTTTCCCAATTTTATTTCTGTTGCACGCTCCCAGTGTTGGTGTGCCTGGGTCCAGTCACCAAGCGTATGGCTCCAGTCACCAAGCCGTGTACCTTTTTTTGCCTGCCAGGCCATGTCACCGGCATATCATAAGGCTCAGGGAGGGGTTCAGACACAGTTGCCAAGGCCTAGGCTGCTGCCGGCAGCTGCCGGCAGCTGATAGTGTGCTGCTGCATGCTGTGGTGTTCCATGACGTGCTGTGCCACAGGGCCTATGCTGGGGCCCCAGCACAGGTCTGGGGATGCAGGTCATCCGCCTGTTGTGACATGCTGTGGCCTGCTGGGTCACAACGGTTGCAGGGCTCTGCCTTAGACTCTCTAAGCAAAGCCCCGGCCCCCATCAAAGCTGTGCTTTTTGCAGTGTGTATGTGCCTGCTGTGGCATGCTGTGCCTTGGCTCTGGCCCAGGCAGACATCCATCATCTGTCACAGAATGGTTGGTGTGTTGTGTGTTGGTGCGTCTCCGTTGCCGTTGTTGTACTGCAGGCCGCTTGCTTGTTCACGTGGAAGGGCCCCGGGACAGTGCCCTGCTGAGCAGCACTGCTGTGACATGTAACATCATGTCAGCTCTAAGAATTTCAAGGGGGGTGGGTGCTGGGAAACCCAGGCCTGCGGGCCTCAGGCATCACCTCATGGGCGAGGCCTTGTGATTTGAGTGTCCTGCTCAGCTGAGCCTGGCCCACAACAGCAGCAGGCTTTGCTGCTGGAGCTGCTGGCATGCATCGTAGGCGTTGCTGCAGCTGTACATATGTATGGGCTTTCAAACCCGAACCTCAACCATGCGTGCACAACGTGGACAGCGTCACAACAGACCATCAGGGTTGAGGGACCGTCAAAGTCGCCCCCTCGTGTGCCTGTCTCACCCCTGCCATGACAGCCTGCTGCCAGTCTGAG